>BCLH01001083.1:83410-97276 GCA_001602315.1 Zoysia pacifica | reverse complement strand
TTTCAAAAATTTGTAATCTTGAAGATTTCAAATTTTGAAAATTTAATATCCAGATTTCAGAAGTTTGAAAGTTATAATTCACGTTTCAAAAGTTTAAAAATTTGAAATTCAGTTTTTAGAATTTTGAAAATTTGAAATTCTGATTTCAAAATTTGAATTTTTGTGTCAAATTCTGTCTACAATTTAAATTTTCAAATTTAGAATTTAATTCTTATATAAATACAAAAAATTAACAATATCATGATACAAATAAAGGGCAATTTTGTCATTTCACGCCAAAAATTAACACCATTATAGTGACTTAACGGACTTGTGGTACAATTGAGTTTAGCTTTCAAAAAATGATGGTGGAATCATAAAATCTAAAAATCAATGGCTAAATCACAATTAGATTAAAAATCTATGGTTAAAACACCATTGTCCTTTAACATAATTATGTTGCTATTATTTCTATGTTTAAAAATTATATTAATGATATAGATATAAAAAGCTATAAAATGTATTTCATGATCACTTTTACGTCACTACTCCACGCTAAAAATCATGTCCTTTTTTTTTTTAAAAAAAATGAACTGTTGTGTTTATAAAGAAAAATTCTAAATGATATAAATTCCTTAAGAGATGGAGTATAGTTATATAAACTTTAACTTTAAACTAAGGGCTCATTCCCTGGAGCTAGAAGCCACGTGACAGCTGCAGCGGCTGTGAAACCCAAATTTAAATTAATGTTCATGAAACTTGAATTAGTCGCAGCCGCAGTGAACAGGTCGTAAGCTTATATGATGAGGCCATAAAAAATGTAACATACCAACTAAAATTAAAAGAAATAAAATTTTTTCAAATTGTTTTTTGTTCAATGAAAGCCACATAATTTCTTAATTTTTTAGTGACTAATAAGAATTTGCTCTCTATGAAAAAACAACTTTAGAGCATGTTGGAGTTGACTCTGGAGCTAGTCAAAGGCAGTCAAACATCCCGGCTTGAAAATTTTGTACAGCAAACTAACTTTATTAACTTAGTGTAGCAGTGATTCATTTCACATAACACCTCTTTTTCAACCTTACAAATAATTAAAATTATTTTACCGTGACACACCACATCCACTATTTTCTTTAATAGCATTTGTCAATTCATACCATCTAAAATGATTGACATGCAGATAAAATGGTCATTTTTAGAAACTTACTCTCACTGAGTGTAAATTTACGGTATTTTAGTGGTTGTGGTGTATTTTAGAATTTTTAGAAAGTATACATAATTTTATAATAAATTTTAACTAATTAATAAAATTTGGATGTGAATAGACGTATAAATATGTTGCCCTACACCAAAGTGTAATTTGGAAAATAGGAGATATGGATGGAATTTCATTGAAAATAAAAAAATCTTTACCATTCATTCATGTAATTTATTTAATCTCAATCATTGTTTTATTTCTCAATGTCAAAGCATCCTTGTTTCTGGTTGGGAAACGGCACCTAAAATTCCGCCGTGCTTTCCAACTCTCTTTTTTTCTCTCCCTTTTCTAAACCCTAGCCTCCTTGCCCCCACGCCTCCCGGTCCCGTCACGCGCCGCCGCCCCGACCCGCCTGCTCCGAGCCGCCCCGAACCGCTCCGCGCTCCACCCTGATCCGCGCCACCACCGGGCTCGCGCGCCGTCACAATCCGCTCCGCCCCGCGCCCCGGTTCGAGGTAGGCAGCCGCCCTACCTTGCCTATTGGTAGATCCGCCTCTGGAGTCGGGTGTTAGGGGTTAGGATTTACTAGGACATGCTCTCGGTGCGCGATGTAAGAGGGGAATAACGGCGTGCTGTTTTCTTGCGTGGGCAGGGTGTTTCCTGATTTTTCTGCATTTGATATTGCTTAGTTTCAAGCACTGAACAAGGCTACCTTACCGGGTTCCAGTTTTACAGTTTCCAATATGGCTCGCCGAGGATTGATGGAGCAGGACCTGAGCAAGCTTGATGTCACAAAGCTTCACCCGCTGTCACCTGAAGTTATCTCACGCCAAGCGACCATCAATATTGGTAAATTTAGTCCCTTAAGAGAGATTATATGGAAATCGCAGCCTCCTGCAGTGACATAATATTCTTCTTAATTTCTCAGGTACGATTGGCCATGTGGCTCACGGAAAGTCTACTGTTGTGAAAGCTATATCTGGAGTTCAGGTATGATTAACATGTTCCAGTATCACGGTTTTTTTCTAAGTGAATCTTAATTATGTATATGGCTGATAATTGTACATGAGATTTGTCTGTAACTGCATGTGTGCCCTCCATGTTACCCCCAACATGTATTGCTAAGATGTAGTTTTTTAAAGTTTGATACCTTAACGTGATCTACTGGAAAATTTAAACTTTATGCTGGGAATACGCTCTACATTTGGTGAAAGAGGAGTCAAAGAAGTATCTGGCAATTTCTTTGATAGAAAACTTTTTTTCCCTTGGTAAAGTTAATGATTTGGTTAATGCTTTTCTCTCTCATTATCTGTTACAATGATTTAGATGGGTTAGCAACTAATGCTTGCTGAGGGTCTCGGTCCACTTTCACAACATTTTGTGTTTTTGTATGTCTTTCTTTTTTTATATATACAATTGATGGTTTAATTTTGATTTGCAGACTGTTCGGTTCAAGAATGAGCTGGAGCGTAACATCACTATAAAACTGGGTTATGCTAATGCAAAAATCTATAAATGTGAGGATGACAGATGCCCGCGACCTATGTGCTATAAGTATGTCCATCACTCACCGAAGGCAACAATTTTCTTTTAAAATGAACTCCTGTTTATATCACCTTTTTAGAAAGCAAGGAAGAACTCAGCAGGATTGTGCTAACTCTGGGCCACTGATGAATCTTTCTGTTTGTACAATTCATTCCCTAGCGAGTATATATCACATTTGATTTCTCAAATGATTGATTGTCTAAAACATATCTAGTATGCAATTCAGTGTCTTTCAATCAAATGTCCATAATTAATTTATTTTGTGTGGCCCTAATGTATTGACTTTCTTTCTATTGAATAAAGGGCTTATGGAAGTGGGAAAGAAGATAGTCCTCTCTGTGATGTTCCTGGGTTTGAAAATACTAGGATGAAACTCCTGAGACATGTTTCATTCGTTGATTGCCCGGTATGATAAGACATTACCTTTCTCCTATGAATATTATTTTTGTAAACTTGTTTAAATATTGAACCTAACGGTTTTGTGCTACACTGAATGCTTATTATTAACACTGCTGCCCACAATTGTTCCACTATGCGGCATATAATTAATTTTCTTTCTGTTATTTTGATTATTTATGATCATGGAATATAGTCGCATTAACATCGACCTGAAAATAAGTGATGATGTTCCTATGAAAAGGAGCATGATCAAGTGTGTTTGAATTTAGTCTATAGAAATGAAATTATCTCAAACTGTCTGCTAATTTTTCTTTTGATATTCATTCTACAGTTTTATTGATTGAAGATGAAAATGATTATCTGATTCAGTAATGCTCTTCTTTTTTAATAGGGCCATGACATTCTTATGGCTACCATGCTTAATGGTGCAGCAATTATGGATGGAGCATTACTTTTGATTGCAGCAAACGAAAGTTGCCCACAACCCCAGACATCTGAGCATCTTGCAGCTGTTGAAATCATGCGTCTCCAGCATATCATCATTTTGCAAAACAAGATTGATCTGATCCAAGAAAGTGCAGCTATGAACCAGCATGAATCAATCCAAAAATTCATCCAGGTCGATATGGTTCTCCATATTGTATCATGTCTTCTCTTTCATTGTTTGATTAATTTTTTAGTTTTATTTGAGCAGGGAACAATAGCTGAGGGTGCTCCTGTGGTTCCTATATCTGCCCAGTTGAAGTACAACATTGATGTGGTCTGTGAATACATCGTGAAGAGAATCCCTATCCCTGAAAGGAACTTCACCTCGCCTCCTAATATGATTGTTATTCGTTCCTTTGATGTTAACAAGCCTGGTTCTGAGGTTGATGAGATTAGGGGTGGTGTAGCAGGTGGCAGCATTCTCAGAGTACGTACATTGTCAAGTAACTACTCTTTCTGTTCTGAGTTGTACTAGGTGATATTAAAACTAACTGCAATGCTTCTTACAGGGTGTTCTGAGGGTGAACCAAAAGATTGAAGTCCGTCCTGGAATTGTCATGAAGGATGAGAGTGGAAATATCAAATGCACCCCAATCTACTCGAGGATTGTCTCGCTCTATGCTGAGCAGAATGAACTCCAATTTGCTGTGCCAGGAGGGCTTATTGGTGTCGGAACAACCATGGATCCAACTTTAACACGTGCTGATAGGCTGGTTGGCCAAGTTCTTGGTGAAGTTGGCTCATTGCCTGATGTTTATGTTGAGCTTGAGGTTTGTAAACTCTTTGTTCCGTTATGATGTTAGATCAACAGAAACAGATGGTACTTACATTTATGTCCTTGGACCTTGCTTGCAGATCAACTTCTTCCTTCTCCGGAGGCTGTTGGGTGTGAGGACAAAAGGAACCGAGAAGGCAGGGAAGGTGTCCAAGCTTGCAAAGGGTGAGATCTTGATGCTTAACATAGGCTCTATGTCTACTGGAGCCCGTGTTGTTGCTGTTAAAAATGATCTGGCCAAGCTACAGCTGACTGCACCTGTCTGCACAAGCAAAGGAGAGAAGGTTGCCCTGAGCAGGCGTGTTGAGAAGCATTGGCGTCTCATCGGATGGGGTCAGATACAGGCTGGTACCACACTTGAGGTACCACCCTGCCCACTGTGAAGCGCCATACCCTCGACGACAGAGCTTAAGTTTGAGTCTGAGATAAGATGTGTTTGGTAATCTGTCTTTATGTTACTGTGGGTTCCATGTCCTACAGCACTAGTTTAATTTTATTGTGTCGAAGTTTTGGAGGCCATTTTTCAAGAAGTATTATTATGAGTCCTGTGAACATTAGCAGGTTGGAAATGAGATACTTTTGGATCATTATTGCCTTGCTGTCATGTACTCCACGTTACTGTTTTCTTGCATTGTGCAGATTGCATATCCTCAATGCAATGAAGGATTCTCATGTCGATGGGCGCGTGCGGCTGCGAAATATTGGGCCAGAGACGTGGCATTTACATCCCACGAGACTGCTCGGCATTTTGAGCGATCCTCAGCATCAGGTAGCAAGCAGGCTGAGAATTTGTTGGGCCGTGTTTCTTGGCCCAATCAAATAACCCGGAATCACTTCGTTTGGTGCCTCATTTCGTCAATTCAAGGAGAGCAGTTACAACCTAACATAGACGCATGCTTTTGGCTGGGGGATTCTTATTTCGTTTAGCTGCATATATATACTAAGAAAAGAATAATTAACATAAATGCGAGTCTAATCAAGTTTCTCTTCGTTCGCCTATACTTCATCTGTTTTAAAATATAACTATTTTTAAGTTTAATCAAAATCAAACTTTTATCACTTTGACCACTAATAATGTATAATCAATAATGTTTTGTCATATAAAAACTATATTTTTCAAAAATTCATCATAAAATATGCTTTTAAAAAATATATTTTTACATTAGAAATTATGTAATTTTTTAGATATTATTGATAAAAGTTAAAATAATTTGATTTTATTTAAATCTAGAAATGCTTATTTTTAAAACGGAGATAGTATCTTTTTATCAAAGTGACATATAAAGACTAGAAAATCCATCCTGAAGATACTAATATCTTCTAAAAAATAAATACGAATTTTATAGAAGAAGTGCGTGAGCTGCAAATGCTGCAGTGGCTGTGGCTTAAGACGATGGAGAGATAATAAACAAAGGTCAGGCTGTTTGCGATGTCGTAGAGTATGTGCAGATTTTGCTGCTGGTAATTGCCGGCTGAGACGACAAGGGTGAAAAATTTGATCTGTGGTGAAGGTTGCAGGTTGCTGCTATGGTCTATGGAGCTTTATGCGAGTCACGGGTGAAGAAAATCATAGACTTTGTCCTCCTTAGCCTATTTTATATATGTTACTCTATTTTTTATCAGATGAGTTACTGGACTGAAACAGTTTTATAATAAAAAAAATTTAGTTGTATGCTAAAAAAAGTGGCCGGAGACAGTGTTTCTATTCTCTAAAAAAATTGATCATTCAATCACCTCCATGGTATTGGCCAGTGCCTGCATCATGTTCTGATGATTATCTCTGAATTGTGGAATACACTCGAAGAACGATAAAAGCTCAACTTATTATTTCTCTTCTTCATTCATTAAAACAATTAATCGTACATATGCTAGCAGTATACATCACAAAATAAACAGCCTTCTCTGAATTTGATATTCCGAGGGCAAAAGACCTGGTTTCTACTAGCTAGACTATAGAACAAGAGTACAATTGTACACACCTTATAAAACTTCCATACATAATCCAATCTCGTTTGTAGTATCTCACAGGCAATTTCGACTGGTTTTTGGACAGACACGTATTTACATATCTGATACGCAGTATGAACGGATGATGTTATTAGAATGCGATGAATGAACTTTCCAAGTCGTACTTGAGCTTCTCCAGGTTGGGCTTGATGGCGAATTGGATCATCGGCGGCGGCCCACAGGCAAGGGCCAGCGTGTCGTCGCCACCCTCCGGCACGTGCTCCCGCAGGATGGCCTCCGTCACGAACCCGACGCTGTACTTCCAACCGTCCTCCGGCCGCTTCACCTGGTCGATCACGTACCACACCTTGAGCCTGTCCGGGTAATCGGCCGCCCACCGGTCCAGCTCGTCGCGGAGGAGGATGTCGTCCTCCGTCCTGTTCGCGTACACCAGGTGCATCTCCGTCTGGTCCTCCGGCTGGTCGCGCAGCACCGCCTGGATCACCTGGTACATGGGCGTGATCCCGCTGCCGCCGGCGATCATCGCGAGGCGCCGCGCGTGGCGCTGCTTGCCGTTGATCACGAAGTTGCCGAGGCCGGTGTACTCGACGTGGCCGAGGGGCCCCTTGACGTCGATGTAGGAGCCGATCGGCAGCGACTCAAGGTACTGGGTCATGAGCCCGCCGTTGGGGAATTTTGGGTGCTCGTTCTTGAAGTAGATCTTCACGAGGAGGTCGAAGTGGCCGATCTCGTCCACCACGCTCGTCGGCGTGTACGCGCGCATGCAAAGCTTCCCGTCGATGGTGGCGCACACGAAGATGTGCTTCCCGATGGGGAGGCCGAGCACCATGTCCTGCTGCGGCAGGGCGAAGCGGAACAGTCGGACGTCGTGGGACAGCTGCTTCTTCTCCAAGAGGCGGCAGTTCACCTTGTCACGCGGGTTGGAGAGCGCGACGGGCGCGGGGGCGCGGATGGCCTCGCGGATGGGCGCGAGGTGCGAGAGCACGGACCCGCCGTGGGCGGAGTTGTCGGAGCTATAGCCGGTGCCGGTGGTGATGAGCTCGCCGATGCGGTACGTGTCGAGGAGCGCCTTGGCCTTGTCGCTGTGGATGGCGTCGAACTCCTCCGTGCAGTCCGAGCCGGCGTTGATGAGGATGCTGTCGGCGCCGCCCGGGTGGTCCTTGAGGAACTTGGTGCAGTCGTAAACGTGCCCGTGGACCACGATCCACGCCGACTCCTGCGACGCGTGCTTGCGCACCTCGGACATGGTGAACTGCTTGCCGTCCGTGGTGTTCATGAAGGGCGTCGACGTGCTGCGCTTCAGCCCCGGCGCCGCGGCCTCCGCCGTCTCCAGGTGCTTCTGCCGCGCCATCCACCCGCCGGCATGGTTGCCCGGCTGCGTCGGGTGCTCGAACACCAGCCCGATCTCGCCCTTGTGCGGCCTGCACACGTTCACCTTCACCTTGAACCAGCAGTTGTTCATCATCCCCTGCAAAAACAAAATCGGAGGCATCAGTGTCAGAATTGATCCAACGACTGTAAACAGAGTGCCACAGCTGCTACGCTCAATGGATCGTTACCATGAGGTTCCAGATGAGCTTCTCGGGCTGCGTGTTGAGCGACTGGTCCCAGGCGCGGACGGCGACCTCCTTGGCGCCGAGGAGGTCGAGGACCTCGACCTCGACGGACCAGAAGCACCAGCACCAGTACTTGCCGTACTTGTTGGGCTTCTCCGGGTGGTCGAGCGCGCACACCAGCCATGTCTCGCCGCCGTCGAGCGTCACCTCCACCCGCGTCACCTTCTTGCCGCCGCCTTGAAACAAGCAAAGCACAGTCAGCCTCCAAGCTCGATCACAATTCACCAGCGACTGTTCGTTACTGTTACCATGTGACGTCTACATTGAACTGAATCGCGACCATTTTCGACCACAAATGGACCCGTTAATTCGTTGCCATGTTCGCAGACCGGCACCAGGTATAACCTACGCCATGCTGTCACAGTCACAGGCTGCTCACAGCCTCACAAGAGTCCAGACGAAACAAGGAGACCACTGGTGTTTTTTGTTCATTTCCTAGACGCACCGTAGACTTTGGCATCATGCATGCATGCAGCCTTTGACGATTCTCAAAGGCAACGTTGTTTTGTATTGCTCCAACAGGGCAACAGCTCTTGGGTGCACCCAAGTGCCAGGTTCCATTCTGCACGCTTCACCTTGCAGGAAAGTGCGCATAGGGACGGACACTAGCTACCGACTTCATAAACTCTCTCTCTACTCCGTGGGGGCATCTAGTTCTGTTTCGTCAATGCTGGTGAGGTTGTAGGATACTAGGATAATCGAAAAGGCTGCAACTTGGGCTCCTTTCAAATTGATCAGTATCCTAAGTTCTTGCTACTGATCTTTCACTCACCGTTAATCAATTATTTTGGTGCTAACAAAAGGGCATCATCTATCCCAACGTCATCTAGGAGTATCCTTGTCTTGCTAGCTTTGGGACAGGATCGAACTCTATAATTTAGTACTACTAGCTATGATATTGATAGTTGTGTATATTAAAGTAGCTTAGATGTTATTGTTTTGGATGCGAGGTTGTTTCTAATGCTAATTGGCCCCTTTGTTGTGTGGATCATAGTGCTTCAATTGAAAATCTTAAAGATGATTAGTATTATGATCAGTAAGTGCTTAGCAATGATCCTTGTCAATAAAACAAAAGGACCTTGAATTCATGCCAGTAGCTACCCAGGTAGTAGTACTATAGTATTCAGGCAGTCCAATTTTCGCAATAATTTGGAAATGATGATAATAAAGAATAGCTAGCCTGCCTAACAAGACAGCATCGCTCCAACTAGATTAGTATGCATACATTGGTTAAATTAACGGGGATATGACTGTCAATGAAGATATTTGTTGGATTAGTGGTAACAGCTTAGTTTGTCTGCCAATTAGGTGGTAGACCAATATAAGTTTTTCAAATTGCAGCACTCGTCATCTACTAAATAACAGTAAAGTTTTTCCATGAAGAAACGCAGGCAATATTGTTGGTCAAAGGAACGGTCGACATGGCGCTGTCGCCCCGACAGCCCGCGCATAGAACATCAATTAAATTGGTATGAAGGGAGTAGCAAGTTCCGAATATTCATACCAGCAACGCCTTGTAATAACAGCTAACTAGTTGAAGTCAGTTCATACATCAGAGACTCCGTCTAGGACTCACCGGAGTAGGCGTATCCCTTCATGGTGTAGCCGCGCTGCGTGGTGATGGCGTTGATGGGCAGGATCTCGTCGTGTCCCGGCGTCGTGATCACCGAGTTGATGTTCAGCTCGTTGATAATGTACTCCGGCTTGTACCACCACGCTGCACATTCAGATTTGTTTCAGATATTCCAATCCTCACTGGGACGTTTTGATGGAACTTGATAAGTTTGTTGCTGGATTGGAATTGGATAGGTTACCTTCTGCGTTGGCAAGCTCGGCATCAACATGGGACGGCAGGACGCGGTTGTCCTTGTAATGGTAGTAGTTGTCGGACTCGGCAGGTGTGACGATGATGCGCTTGAGCCACTTGACCATGCGGCCGCCGATGCAGCCGGGGATGATGACGCGCACGGGGAAGCCGTGGTCAGGGAGCAGCGGCTCGCCGTTCTGCATATACGCGAGCATGATGTCCCTGGACGGGTCCAACGCCCACTCGCGCGTGACGCTGGTCCCGTACTTTGATCCGCCGCCGCCGGGGAGGTCCTCGGCCCCCTCAAAGCAGACGTTGAGCGCGCCGCCTATCCGCGGCATGATGCCGCACCGGCGCAGCACGTCGCGGAGCCGCGCGCCGCGCCAGACGGAGGTGGACACGCCGGCCGCGCCCCAGTTGAAGCCCACCGTCTGCTGCACCATGTTCTGCTCCTTGCGGCGGTTCCCCGCGCACGCCAGCGTGACGGGGATCTCCACGGCGGGGAAGTCGCGGACGAGCTCGTCCATCGTGAGCCGCGCGGGCCGCTTCACGAGCCCCGTCACCTCGACGGTCCACGTCGCCCAGTCCCCGCGCGGCACCACGCCGTGGTTCCGCACGTAGTGCAGCGGCGCGGGCGTGATGAAGCCGTGGTGCATGAGGCGGGCCAGCGGCGGCTCGCAGTTCAGCGGGTGCTTCCCGGTCAGCCGGATGAGCGACGGGTTGCGCTCGATCCACGCGTCGGCCGTGCCCTCGTCGCGCGGGTCGTGCACCGCCGGCTCCACCTCGAGCTGGAGCTGCGAGCCGTAGAGCTCGCGCCAGTCCTCCGGCTCATCGTCCTCGTCGTCCGACCCGTCCTCGGCCTTCCGCGGCGGCGAGACGAGGGGAGGGAAGCTGCAGCCGCGGGCGGGGGAGTCGGAGCGGCGCGGGACGTGGCTCGCCGGCGGAGGGTACGCCTTGGCGCCGCCGTTCGCCGTGACTCGCACCTGCCCGGAACCCGGCTCGAGGCGGCCGCCGAACTGCCGTGGCTCGACAGAAGCGGCCATGGTGGGAGGGGACGCGTGTGTTCTAGCGTTCTGTTTGCCGGAGATGTTGTGGCCGGATCGAAGGCGCGGTCTTGGGGTGCCGAGAGAAGCGTTCCGAGCTGGGGTATATATAAACGCGCGCGGCGCTGCTGCCGCGTGACATGGCGTCGGCCAGAGCTAGCATGACACCACAACTTTGGCTCCACGTAGCGCGCCAATGGGTGTAGGTTTGTATCTGCTCTTCGAAACACCACAAAAATTCTTGTCTTGTTTTTCATGTCCCGTTGCCATTTTTGTCTTTGGCCTGTATTCAAAGGTAGAAATTAAATGGGTGATACAAGTTTTGCAGTACAAGGTTTGCTACACATGCATTTCATTTGGTCCTCCTTAATTATTACACCTCCGTCTCTAAATAAAAGCATTTCTAAGTTTTATCAGAGTCAAACTTTTTTACTTTTGACTATTTATAATAGAGAACTAATAATGTTTTATCATATATAGATCTTGAAATTAGATTCTTCAAAACAAAATTTTTATAATATGTAACACTTTATATTAAAAATTATTTAAATTTTTATATATTAATAGTCAAAATTGATAGAATCTAATTTTGATCAAACTAAAAAATGCGCATATTTGAGGATAGAGAAGTAGTAATCAAGCATTGCTTTGGTTATATGTGAATGATAAAAAAATATGCTACACTCCCATTTTAAAAGCTTTCTATAATCTTACGGATGACTGAATAGAGTGTAACCATATTTTCTCTGAGATCTTAAATGCAATTAGATGTGTCTTAATTATTTTTATTCTTCTTAGATTTGAATTGTTATTGCTAAACATAAATTCATCGAAATTGCACAAGATTTATTTATAAAAATTAATATATAAGTTTACATGTTTGAAGTGGTATATTTTTATTGATATTTTGTTGTTACTCCCTCCGTCCCACAAACTGATGTTCTAGCATCCAAATTCCGTCCCCAAAATTTCATTTAGGATGCATGCTCCACCTACAAAAATTCAACTTTACATGCTGAAATTAAAAACAGAGATATCACACGTGTTAATTCGAAGTCATCAAATGAACGGCTATACATGGCTACATCATACAATTTGTTTGAATTTTTTCAATAGGACACTACAAATGGACATGGCTTCATCCGACGACAAATACCGACCTTTTAATATTCCTCAAAACAAGCAACAAAGTCAGTGTACTGCTCATTTGGTTCAGTACTTAATACTCCTACATAGGAGTATTAGCAATTTAGCATCAATAGGTAAAATTTCTGTCATGAAGAATTCAAGATACTTTATTTATTATTCCTTTTTCCCATGGAACATAGTAGTAGTTTTTTTTACCCTGAAAAGAATACTTCTCGGGTTTTAAATTATTAACACTATTGACGTCTAACATCAATTTTTATCATTCGTCTTATTTAAATAATTTATTCAAATGCGTAAATTTTTGTTACTATTAGCTTTATTATTAGTGGGATTTAAATACATCTAATAAATTTACATGTTTGATTAAATTTTTAAAATAAAACGAATGGTTAAAGTTGACTCAATATTTTAAAACCGAAGAGAGTGGTGTGAAGCGGAAGCGATTAACCATGGTTTTCAAGGATCACTTTCGACACACTTTCTGACTGAGGAAACAACAGCTGCAGGTGTTTTTCCTTCTTTTTTTCGCGTCCGTTGGTTTTAGGCACGCATGGATCCACACCCACCAACATTTCTGCTCGCCTTGCTTTTAAATTATTGGGACCGTTAAATTTAAACATCAATTTTGATTATTTATTTTATTAAAAAATTAATTTAAATGTGTAAAATTATAATTTATAGTTCTAACTACTTTGATAATAAAATAAATTATAACAAAATATATAATATACATCAAACTTTTTAGAATAAGATAAATAATTAAATTTGATGTATAAAATTAATAGTATCAATAATTTGAAAACCGAGGCAGTACTATAAAAAAAAATGGCCACATGCTCACTCACCATCGAATCAATGAACTCGTTACGCAGGAATCTTGGCGCTGCCACTAACATGCATCTCGGGGATCACCGCCCGGGTACCCTGCATCTTCGGGTCAAGATACTCGCCACTGAATACAGTACTGTAGCATTATGGAGTTGGGACCACGCCTTGTTGCCGTGATGCCAAATGATCAGTTGATCATACCTGATCCCAACAATATGATAACCTTGATCGACAAGGTTAGCGACTTGCAAACTATTCCATCTGTTTTTTTTTTGGAAACTAATATCTTTAGAACAGCACTCCAAATTTCGAAACTAGCAGTCCAAGGTCATCACGCATGGAACGGATAAGCTTTTTGCTGGCGGCGCATCGTTCGGAGGTCGTCGTTATACTCGTTCACGGATGCGATCACGCGACTATGCGAGCGCCGAGGCCGCCCGAGACGCAGATGCAGATGCTCCCCACGTTCGCTACACGTCTCCGGACGCACCCGCACAGACACAAAACTCGCGGTAGATTCGTCAGGCCGGAGCTCGATTGATCGATCCGCGTCGCCGAATCGCGGCAGGACAGATGGTCGATGGCACGTGCACGCCGGAGGCAGGGCCGGGGAGCACGGAGGCTCGCTTCCCGAAACCGTGCGGACTAGCTTCTCCGAGACCGCCGGCCCCCGCTCGTTCCCCGCCGACCGCGCACGCGCCAGGGAAGAACGCCGCCAGAGTCACGGCAAAACCACGCGGAAGTAGATCACGAACCCGCACGGCGCCGCCGCCTACTTGGCCTGTGGCCGGTAACGATGCGTTCTTTAACGCCCCAGCGCGCATGCAGGCGCAGGGGTATCCGATCCGCGGCTGGAGCTGGTCGTAGACCGAGGGTGGGCTGCACGCCGCGCGCGGGAGGGAAGGGAACCGTGCCCTCGCCAGGGGCCAAATCAGGCTGCGAAGTGGCGCCCGGAGCGCAGAAGTAGGCTCGCTCCACCCTCCGCGGCGTCTGCATCCGCGTGCCGAACCATGTGCGCTGGGCGGACGCGGTCGCGGTCGCGGCGCGCCCCTGCCGCGCGCCAAAGGGCCGCC
>BCLH01001083.1:58859-83400 GCA_001602315.1 Zoysia pacifica | reverse complement strand
CTCTGCGCGGCTGCACTCTGCGCGCTGCTCCGCGCCACGCCGTGCGCGGGTGGACGACGACGACGTGACGGGTTCCGGAGCGGGGTTCCTCCTGGACCGTGCAGCAGCGCGGGTGATCTTCCGTGACGGTGACGCCGCTGTACGGCGCAGGGACGGAGTAGAGGATATGCGCCGGTTGTACTCGCCGGTCGGTGCGTACGTGCAAAAGGGACAAGGGAAGATCGTTAATTATACCGTGGTGATGTCGTCAAGGTTGGTGTGTGGATTGCTGAGCTTGGGAAATTTATTTGGTTGAGATAAAATAGTAGGTCGGAGGGTACCTTAGGATCTCCAAGTGGCACAACCATAACGAGTGAAAAATGTATTCTTCGTCTGTCTTTTTCCTTTTTGTAAGGCCATATATACCCCTTTTTCTTTGGGTATCATGACAAATGAAGCATTTTGTGAATTTTTCCTTCCTCTCCAGCTCCTCTTTTCTCCATGGGAGCTTAGCGGTGCTGCTAGTGAAACAAATGTTAGTACATACTATTATATTGTGTATCACGTCCAAGTACATTGGCCTTAAGCTAGCATCATCTCATTTAAGTAAAAAAATAGGTTATGTAAAATAAACCCATAGCAGTTGATCTTTTGGACGCTACGTATACCACCCTTGTTTAGTTGATTCACGACGATACTCCACACACTGCTACCACTAGGATCATGAAAAATCATTGAAAAGCTACCGCTAAGGTTCATTTTCATAAAATACCGAGTACTCTCTCTGTCTCGATAGAAGTTTATTAACTAAACTAATAATTTTTATAGATTTAGTTAAATTTAAATACTTAATATTTAATTTTTAATTCATCAAAAAAATACTTTCATAATATATGTAATTTATATTATTAAAAATAATTAAACTTATCTAAATTATTAGTCAAAGTTGTAGTCAATAAAACTTAAAAATAGCTTCTATTGAACACAAAAAGAGTATGTTTTTTTTATCACATTATAGAATCCAGATTTGCGCAGTTACACTCCCTTGCATTGTCCCATTGCACCCCAAAATTACACTTGATCAGTTGGTCAACACTTGCAAAAATTACAGAATCCTGTTTCGTGTGGTGAACTGGTGATAGGTGGCCCCATTATTATATAGTTTTTGCAAAGTTCATTTTGTCAAATACTGTAGACACGTACTACGCCAACACAAATCTTAAAATGAGCTATCCCTGTTGTTGTCTTTTCTCTGGGTCTAGGAGTGTAGATCCGAGAGTTTCCGTGTCAATAATAGATCTGTGGTTCGGAGGTGGTCAATACCTTCGGATCCGGTCGCCGGAGTCGAGGAAGACGATCCGGCCATCTGCCCTTTGTCGGTGCGATCCTCTGCGCTTGGGCAGCGTCGGTCGGTGCAGAGGGCAGTGCCGTTGGAGTCACGGCGACGTCGTCGATCTCTCGGTGGCGGCGGTCGTCGTGGCGGTGGTGCTTCCCGTCGGCACAGCGCTCCCTCACAGATCGGGTTTAGGGATGTCGGTGGGGTGCGGCGGTACGGACGAACTTAGGTCATGAGTTCCGGCCGGCCCCCACCTCTATTTATTGTGGCGCTGGCGACAGGGGCCCACCAGCCATAATGGGCTGGGCGCCCCCGATCAGGGCGCGATTAGGTCAAGGGCCCATTAAGGCCGTTGGGCCAAAACGGGTGGAGATCACTTTCTAACAATCCCTGCCCCGGACGACCCCGCCGGTGTGTCTCCCTCCCTCTGCCTTGCGTCCGGTCGGCGGTCGATCAGGTTTCCATCGCCCACTGCCGGAAACCGAGCGTTTGCCTAGTGCCCCGTAAACCACTCGGCAAACACGATGAGTGCCACCCACGGTAAATTTTATTCGGCTTAGCTTGAGCTGTTTGTCGAGTGCTTTCGTTGACTTACCGACACAAAAAAAAAACGCTCGGTAAAATTTAAAACAAAAAAGCCCCAAAAAAAACAATTTTTTTTTTACTCGAGAGAGGACCTCACATTTTTCGAACTAACCAATCGCGGCAATTTTTGCAAATCAGCCGGTCGCCGGTTTCGAATACGAACCCGTGACCTCCCTCTCGCGCGCGATCCCCTCTAACCACTCCACCACACTATCATTTATGTTTAAATTTTATTTTAGTTTTACACGTATTATACAAAACTGAGTGTAAATTGCTTATTTGAGGCCCTAAACGAATTCAAATCAAAAAGTCGTCAACTACAAAGTTTTATAACTTTTCGAGATCTACAACTTTCAATTTGGTAGTTTATCCATCCAAGGTCGTTTACAAAATTTGAATTTCAAATTTAAAAAATTCAAACGTAGTTCTCGATAACAAGATGATTTAAAATCAAAAAGTTGTCAACTATAAAGTTTTCTAATTCTTCGAGATATACAACTTTTATTTTGATTGTTTCTCCGTCCGAGGTTGTTTGAAAATTTCAAATTTTAAACTTACATGTTTGCCGAGTGTTTTTTCTTTGCACTCGGCAAAACAGGTATTTGCCGAGTGTTTTTTGTTTTACACTCGGCAAAAAAAAAACACCCGATTTTTCAAAGTATATTTGAAGAAGCAAATTAATTTAAATTAAAATTTTGACTATTTGTTCATCCGACGTAGTGGTAGTAAAATTATTCATAAATTTTATATATTTTTTTATAGTTTCGTGAAACTATACGAGAGATGTAGATTTTGTGATCAATGTTATTATTGCTTTGTCAAATGAAGAAATGATCAAAATAAAAGTTGTAGATCTTGAAAAGTCATACAACTTTGTAGTTAAAAAACACTCGGCAAATCAAACATCGGCAAATCAAACATGCAAATTTATCGAGTGCAAAACCAAAAACACTTGGAAAATATCTTGTTTGTCGAGTGTAACCAAAAAACACTCAATAAACAAAAAAGTTTGCTGAGTGCTTTTATTTTGCCGAATGTTTTTCGCGTAGCTCTCCCAAAAAATCGCATTCGACAAACATCGGTTTCCGGCAGTGGCCGTGAGGCCTAAAGCCAAGTTCTAGCCACTTCGTCCCTATCCGCCAACCAACCACTAGCGCGGCCGGGAGCGCTCGCTGGAGTGTGTGACGCACGTTCCCCAGCGATCGCCGGCCACGTCTTCCCGGCCGCCGCACGGCGACGTCGATGCGCCTGCTGGTGCGTGCGGCTCCTCGGATGCCGGAAAGGCCGCGCGCCAGCTGGGGGTTCCGACTGCCCATGCGAGGATGTATCAGGTGTCCACTGAGCGAGCCTACGGCGAAGGCAGTGCACAGCACATCAGGGTTTTCAAAACCATTTGAGCCACGAAAACGAAAACCGCAAAAATCGTAAAAACTGTTACAAAAATCGAACAAATTCAAAAATTAAATTTTTGAAAGAAAACCGAACGGTTTTTACGGTTTATCGAGCGGTTTTTACCGTTTATCGAGCTGTTTTTACGGTTTACCTTTTTAATTTGAAATCAAATCGGTTTGAGCAGTTTTTCAATGGTTTTTACGGTAAACCGCTCGGTTTGAGCGGTTTTTGAATTTTTAAAATTTTTAAAATTTTCATTTTTTTTAAAATTTTTAAAACAAAAACTGATCAACCACTAAAACCGAGCCGCAGCGGTTTGATCCAACGGTTTTGTGAACCCTGCAGCACACTCGCTTGGCGCTCATGCAGGACTCCACGTCCCATTGCTCCATCTGTGGATAGATTAGCTCGATGCGACTTGAAAGCACCAAGAGGCAACGACCATTGCCCAATTGGGCTATATGTTTGTGTCGGGTCTGTTGGATCTGTCGCAGATACTCCGTGGGTCTACGCGAGATTAAAAGTGCACTGGTGGCTCGCTGAGCGGAACACGATCGGTGTCGTTCGTGCATTGGCCATTCTACGCGCTACTGTTCTTTCTTTTTTTGAGGGACCAGAATCATCCATGTGTTCTGTGTCAGCTGATTGCCGTGTTCTGATTCTACTGAGCTACTAGAAGCACACATACATGTCATGGAGATGATAATTATTGGACCACAATGGATAGTAAAAATTCATATACGCAACGCAGGCGCAAATTGAGGTGAATCTGTCTCTTCCATTCACCATGAACACATCCATAGGGGCAGCGGCTCATTTTGTTTCATCTGGCTTCAAGACTGAGCTAGGGTCATGGCCTCATGGGTTAGATATTACTAAAAGGCTGTACTAAAAGGCATATCGTTGTGACTGCAACCGGTGTCAAAATTTAATCATCAACTCCATGATGTTTCCAATTTCATAAACTATGTGAGCACTGAGCATCCTTTCATAAACTAGATGTCGTCTCCACCATAAAGGCATAAACTATGAACACTGAATCTTATATGGGTATCTTTCAGTCCAGGCACATCTTATGGTCTCCATCTTAAGTCTGCCATTACTTGATAATCACGCAGACAACCTTCCCCAGTCAGTTAACTCGACCACTGAGAATTGAAAAAAGTGCCCAAAAAGTCACCGATGAATCGCCCCAAAAATCAGTAGATCCCAAGCGGCAGGTAATAGAATACGCAGTAGCAGTGGCGGTGCCAAGCTAGCTCCAAAAGGGAATCCATGGATTGGAGCACTAGCTGCCTTCTATATTGCAGCTCGATCTGGCAGGAAGCCATTGCCCCACTGGTAGTGCTATCCCTCTTTTGACAAACTACACGATCCGTGCCGCGTCGTGCAATTTACAATTCGACGTTGCAGTTTACAATTCGTCGCTCAGTTCATCTACGCCACAGAGCGGGATCGGCGGATGGAAGGAAGGGGCCGGCGCCGCCGGGTGGGTCATCACTGATCGACCGTGTGGGGGGTGGCTGGCCTCGTGGGGGCGGGAAGTTGGCGCATGGAGCGCGCAACGGCCAGGTGGTCGCGTCGCGCGCGGGCGCACGGTGGCCTGGCCTCTCCCGCGCGGCCGCGCGCAGGCGTGGCCTTGGCTCCTGAGCTCTGCCGGGGGCCAACCCAACCCAACCCCGGCCAAGGGGCGCGCGGTCCGTGGTTTCGTCGAGCTTTCTCTAGCTGCGCGCCGTGCGAGGAAACGCGAACGCGACACCGGCGAGCTGGCGCCTCCCCCGGATGCGGGCAAAGGTGCTACAGGGTCACCACCGGTGGACTCGTCGCGTGTCTGGCGCGCGGCATGGACGAGTGGACGAACGTCCTCGCCGCCTGGCACACGGGATCAGCCGATCAAGCTAAGCTTCTTCGAGATTTTTGAATAATGCGAGGTAAGTACGTTGCACGCGTTTCGTAAGCTGCAACGTAAGTGGTATCACCAACAGCGTTGCAATGCAGCGGTGCAAAATCACTTACTGATCCCTGCATTCGCTTCTTTCACCTAATTTTGTACTTTGAGGCACGCAAAATCTAGCTAGTGTTCATTGCAGAGAACCGTGATATACTCTGAACTTTTCGATAATGTGAATAAGAGTGACCAGTGAGTCGCCAACAATGCAGAGGAAAAGTATGCAAAGATGCTATGCAGAGAAAAAAGTATGTAAAGATATTATTCATTGTTGCTGCTCACGGTCAACAGCCGTTCAAGGAAAATAGATATAAAGATATTATGTCTTAGATCATCTACACCCACGACGACACTGACAACCAGTAAGATATAGCTCACGGGCAACATCATCGGACGAAGCGATTTTTCTGAATCGAATGGCCAGATACTAGCGAGTGCAAACATCCAGGGATCAAAGCCACTGAACGAATGCCAATACGAAAAAAAGGCACAGAACGCCGCCTGCTTCTGACCCTCCTTTCCCATACTCCAGGGTATTGTTCATGCACGCATCGTCGCACCAGTAACCCAATTTTTGTGCCCACGGTTCGGCGTCGTGGCGGCTGGCATCCACTATATCCGCAAAGGAAACTGTTGTGTCCCGGTCGCCTTCCGTTGGATCTTCTCCTTCCGACAGATACACCGGTCCTGTCCTCTTCCGGTGATTTCAGCTTCAGCTGCCGTGTTGCTGGCAGGCCAGGCCGGCGACGGTGCCAGTTTACCTCCGGTTCTCTCCGTCTCCAGGAGCAGCCTGTAGTTTCGTCGTTCATGTGTGGACCTGGTGCTGGTGGTGGGGTTCACGGATGGATGCAGACGACGTTGGAGCCAATTATGCTGGTGCTGTTCTGTGGCCTTCTCGGTCCGTGTGATCTTGGCATGCAGCTAAGATTCAGTCGTTTCAGTGTTTCAGGCCGTATGTTGTTTGTCGGCTTTGTCGACCTCCGATGCTAATAGTACCATCCTCCTTCGATGCTTGCTTGGACCAAAAGAGCAGGAAAGCGATTCTAAAAAATAGCCAATCGTAGCCATATCCCCATTGTTTTGCAGCCAATACGTGCAAAGGGTATTGAAAAGGTTACAAAATGTGAAGGATACGTTACTTTTTTTGTACAACGATATTTCCATATATACAGAGAGATATTTATAGAGATATTTATGCATTCAGTCATACTGTCGTGTAGTTTGTGCACACGGATTAGCTTGATGGTAACACCTACGGAGTAATGTTGTTTACTTTACCACTGGAGATGTTCTCGCGCCAAATTGTGCCAGAATACAAGTAGTAATATCTTGTCTGCTAGCTTCAACTATCATGGGATTCAAAGGCTCAAAATGCAATGCATGGTACGCGGATTTCGATTTATTTCGTCTTCGTGTAGCGCAGACCTGAACATTTCTTAGGGTTGGTGGTTTCAAACTCAGGAAGTCAGAACCCAAAGTCAGAGGTTAAATAGCGGTTTGTTATACAGTCAAGTTGCTGCCACTGCCAATAGTATATACTCCAAAGAATCTGTGAAATGTGTTGCTCACTTTCACATGCCTTGATCTGTCAGTACACTTCTCTGGTACTGATATTGTTAGCACTTACTTCGAGTTTACATTTTATCTACAACCGTGCTGCGGCCTGCATCTGAAAATTCAGTATACTTCATCCCTCACAGTCTGTACTAACTTTTATGGCCTCCTTTTAAACGTAGGAATTTAACAAGAATTGTCAATATTATAGGAGAACATAAGATTCAAGAAAAATTCTCGCGATCCAAATGGGCCTAAGGATGGAACGACACGTGTATTTATTTTATAATACTAATTCTTAGTTGCACTGACAAGACTCTTCTGTCTGACTTTCTATTCTATGTGAGGCGTACTGGAAGGAATCCATTGACATGGACTGTTTCTGCGCAAAATATACAAGTGACGACACTATATACAGTACTTAATCATCCGTTCGTTTTGAAATCTTCGCCGCCGATCTGACTTCCTCCATGTACGATCCGTGCAGTGCGTTGTTTGTTCGTTTCCGATCTTTTCTCTAGGAACTAGATGCTCTTCTCTTTTTTTTCTCATTTCAGATATTTGGTGAGCTGTGACTATGACTGAAACATAAACGCTATAAAATTCATGGGAAAAGGTTTGAAATTAAGCTTGGCATTAGGTGAGAAACCATGCCATTTTTTTATTAATTTTACTCTGATAGTGACACATGATTTAGTTTTTTTCTGAGATGAGACTTTTTAGTGAAATAACAGTATTTTAACATTCCAATAAGGATGTGTCATTTTTGCAAACCATAGAGTACTTGTGTGCGGCCTCGGTCCACGCATGGCAAGGGCTGATGAGCCTGAGAAGATCGGAGGCTTGTCAGTTCACCGACCATGAAAGGCCATGGAGGATTTCTGCACAGCCTGCCGAATCCTCGGATGCCATGACACAACAAAGTCAAGAGATCCTTCGTAGCCAAGTGAACTAGACGGCTAGTTGCATGTCCAAAGGTCTCTTCTCCTGCAACTGTGGGAAGTGAAGGCCGTCATGATCAGACGTTGGCGGTTCAGAATCTTAGTCCCTGTCAGGTACAAAGAAGAATCACATGAAACTGTACGATTTTCGTGAGAATTTTTCGATGTTAGAGACAGTGCCGCGCTGTTCCTGGAGCTGTACATGGAAATTAAGGCCTCGTTCAGGTTGATAGTCATTATATGGTCTTGACCTTGGTGGTTCAGAATCTTGTGCCCCGATGATACAAAGAAGAATGAACATGTAATGGTACAGATTTCATGAGATTTTTTCCATGTCAGAAGCAGTGTCTCACTGCTCCCCTGGCGATTTAAAATTTTCATTAGGGTCAGCTCCATTATATGACTAGATAATTATTCAATCTAACCTAACTTTTTCTAGAGGATTTACGAATTTCATTAGGGTCAGCTGACCCAAACAAAGGCCCTAGTTCCGCCCTGCACTGTCAACATGTGGCTGGGAACCAAACAAATTCTCTCATGAATCCCTGTGTCGCCGCCATCTAGCAGTCCTAGTGTTCCAGGCCTATGAACTTCCTAATCTGCCAAGCAAAAGATTGCCACGACATGGACAGAACCGATTGTTCCACCTAACTCGTCCCTTGTACAAGAAAGATATGTCAAAATCCATGAAACTGACAGTCCTAGTTGCTTGACCATTCATCTCGGTGCAGAATCATCTGGGCAGACAATTATCCATTCCATTCCCTGGAGCGATTCTGCTGATCGATGCAATGACAGTAGCTTCCCCGGGCCAACAGACCAAGTAGATTCCTGATTCCATCTGGCTCGATCTGACCCCTTCTCATTGCACGGTCCACTACGCAAACGCTGCACTTGTGTGACACGGCTATTCCCATAGTTTAACAGCAAGCGGCCGTGTCCCGGTGCCAGGGTGCAGGTGCAGGGGAAGAAGGAAGCGGCGGCTTTGTCACCGGAAAGAAGGCTTGAAAGGCCAGGCGTGAGCGGCTAGCCGCGCGCAGGCATCCCTGCGGTTCATGGAAGAGCCCGGCCTGCGCGGCTGCGCGACTTTGCTTGCCGAGATGCTTCACTTAAACTGCTCTGGTCAATCAGCACGGAGAAGCTTCCTAAGCTGGAAGACTACGAGATGCATCGTTACTTGCAACGATCAAGCAATTAGTTACTTGCAACCATCAAGCAATTAGTAGCTAAGTTCCATCTGTAAAATATGCAGCAAGAGCACGGGATCACATCACACTACTTGCTTGTAGGAAACGTTTTCGTAATTTAATCAGGAGAAACGATCAATCATGCAAGTGTTGATCGCGACACTAATTGTGTCCGTTTTCACAAAGTTCATTTCCAGACGTATTTTCTCCACACCTCTGGTCACTGCGGAAAGGAAAACGACGAGCTAAGAAGAAAATAAACAAGATTCTAATAAGCATCGAAATCTCACCAAGTGTCTTAAACTAAATTACTTGGTACTATGCAAGTTCCATGAAGTCAGCCTAGCATGCACGGGTCACTTCTTTATGCAAGTTTTGTTCTCACTGCAATAAGTTAGTACCTCATACAACTTATGAGAGAAAAAGATATATAAGAAAATTAGAATGACAAGTAATTCAACAAAATTAAAAAAATTGAAAAGTAATATGAAACTAATTTTTTGTTGCCGTTTAGTTCAAATTTATACTAAATTTTCTATGGAACTGGGAATGCACGTGTTGACAAGCACTCGGCTGCTCAATCATTTGTGTATAATCCATTCTCTTTAACGACTACATAGGCGAGCAAAAGAGATTCGGAAGTTGAGCTCAACAGTATCCTTTTGGGCCAGCCTGAGAAGGACTGGGCCGAATCTCATCTCAATGTGAAAGATCTCGTATAATTCAGAAAGTCCTCAGACTACAGAACATGGAGTACTTTGTAAAAGACATGCAGGAGTACATAATAATCAGAGATCGGTAATCCTTCCTCGAAACAAGCAAAGCATTAGCGACATGTACATAATAAAGAATGGACAAATAGGGTTTATACATCTTCCACTTCAAACATGAGTAAACCAAAAATAAGCTTGTATACTAACATTGTAACAAGAATGTCACGGGGATCAGATTACTTCCTTTCTGGCCACATGTTGCTCCAGTGGCATTCCATTTCCAATTAAAATAAAGTAAATAAAAGAGGAGCCGTATGCAAAATAAACATCATGCAAACAACTACTACTGCAAAAAAAATTGCAACAGAAAAAAAAAGAAAAACACTACAAGTACATTTTTCCAGCCTGCAACAATCCTACTTTGATTACAGATAATCGTAACAAGAGTAATCAGCCACCGCAGAATCATCATATAGCAGTAAAACAGTCTTGATATATATAATTTCAAGGTATGCTATTTTTGCTATTGATATTACAGAAATAAACCAGATGCATTGACAACTTAAATAAATTAAAACTGACCAGGACTAAGTGCAGCCGGTAGCAACACCTATGTGACAATGAGAAACACAAATCTTAAGTAACTACTCCATCCGATCAGAAATTATTGTTGCTATCTAGTTCAAATTTGAACTTGCCAAACAATTTCAGAACGGTGGGTGTATCAGTGAGTGATATCAAACTACTCCTCACAACAAAGTCCAGATCCCTCTAACAACTATATCATCGATACAGTCACTGGTTTTAGTTCCATCACCACCAGGTAGAGGATTCAGAACTACCAAGTGTCAAGCTTGGATTCAGTCCATCCTGTCGAACGAAAGTAAGCAAATACTACCTGCGTTCTTCAATTTTTCATGCTTCTTAACTCATTTCAACAACTTGTAAAGAATGGATGGGGAACCAACCTAGATTTGACTCAAATGCAATGATGTTCATGTCTACAGATTCAATAGAAAAGGGTTAATAAAACCAATACTTTCGGCTAATGTTAACCAACATGGCAAAAACATGACAGATAGACAGGTTACCATCTTGGAAAAATAAAACACAATGCTTCAACTAGGATAAAAAACGGGGACGATACTACTTGTTCTAGACTTAATTGGGATCGAAGTATATCCATGTCCACCAAACGATGACACAACTAACCATCGTACATCCATTATCACTAGAAAAAGACTAAGCAACAGGAAGACATGGATCACCCTTCTTTTAGAGATGCACTCACCGAACCACATTTCAGGAGTCCAACAAGAGTACACCATTTTGAACATATCAACCTGTGCCCTCCAATGCATCAAGCACCATTGTCACTGTCTCCTTCATCAAGTCCATCCGACGCAGCTGCTGCCTGATCTCTGACATTCTGAACTTCCGTAGCTTCTCCTCCATCACATGCGCCTTCGCCTTTTCAAGTACACCAAATGCTTTCCTAAATATTTGCCCACTAGGATGATTCTTTGACAGCTCTTCAACAGCCTCCCATAGGTATGGGTACATTTGTTGTCCCTTGCCAGGATAATCCTTTCCACCGCCACCACCTTGGCTAGCCTTACTCCTACATCCAGTTGCAAACACATTACCATTCCCAGCAATGGCATTCATACTCCCATTTTCACTAAATGCCTTCAGCTTCTTGGGGCGGTCACGGACATCCCACCCACTATCCATGCCCTCATCGCTCTCTTCAATCTCCTGCTCTTCATTGCTCTCTTCATCCCCAGCATTCTCATATGTGAGAGATCCTCCTACTTCAGTAAAACCATCAGTACCGATTGCTCCCCAAACTTTCTTGCTAAGTTCATATACCTCGCGCTCGTGATCCATAGGCAAGTCTGGCTCCCGTTCCAAGTCTGGCTCCCGTCCCTTCTTTGCACGGATAGCCAGCAACTTGTACTTGTGCTTGAGCCGCCTGATCTTGTCACTAAGCTGGGTAGTGGACGCTTTAGCAATGAGCTGCCCACCAATCTGGCTCTCCAGCTTTGCCGTGTCCTGAATAGACGCGGGGAGCCGGCCTTTCTTGCCCTGGAACGCAATGAGGGCACGCAGAATGGTGACCTCGTCTTCAGGGCTCCAGACCCGGGGCGGACGCTTGTTGTGCTCCGCGGAAGGCAGCGCGGGGGATCTGAGGCGGCGCTTGGAGCGGCGCTGGGAGGAGGCAGCGCCGGCGGAGCGGCGCTGCTCGTCCATCAGGCGCGAGCTCACGGGCTTGATGTTGGAGGTCTCGATGCGGGTGGAGCGACGCGCGCGAGGGAGAGGCGAGACGTTCCCCTCGCCTCCGCCTTCGGTGGCGCCGGAGTTGTCGGGCTCGGAGTGGAGGCGAGGCGAACGGTCGCGGCTGCGCCTCAAGGAGGATATGCGGCCGCCGGCGGCCGCGTCGGCATCAGAGTCCGAGTCAGAGTAGAGGCGAGGGGAGCGCTGGCGGTCGCGCCTCGGGGACGGAACGCGACCCGCGGCGTCGGCGTCGGAGTAGGAGCGGGGCGTCGGGTAGCGCTCGCGGCGGCGTCGCGGGGACTGGTCGCGGCCGTCGGCGTCGGAGTCGGACGCGGCCGCGTAGTCGGCGCCCGTGGAGATCGGGGTGGCGGAGAGCGCAGCGGCGTTGGGGCGGAGGTTCGTCGGAGGGGTCTTGGAGCGGGATCGGGAACGGGTACGGGCCGGGGACGGGGAGTGTCGGCGGCGACGCTGGTGGCCCGCGTCCCCCTCAGCGTCGGAGGCGTTGGAGGCCGATCCCGACGCCGCGGCGGCGGCGCCGGTAGCGGGGCGCTTGGGTGCCATGCCGGCGAGAGGGAGGAGTTGGTTAGGGTTTTTGGTTGGGTTTGAATCCCTCTTTGGAACACTTTTGTGTTTCTGAATAAAGTAGTAACATTGTTTAGGTTGGAAATCACGGAAATCAAGCTTAAAAAATTTTAAAACAATTTCAATTATTTAAAAATTAATTTAAATTTCAAAACGCGAGTTTAAACTTTTGAAAGAAAGCTCGTGAAATAAAAGTTTTTTCTCTGAAATTCTTTGCAAAGATTTGAATTTGAGAATTTTTCGTAAAATCTTATTTAAGGTCTACATAATAGTTGATTGTTTTCCCCGAATTCTTAAAATAAAAAATATTTCAAATTTGGATTCATTTCAACAAGAAAAGTTGTTTCTTATAAAGGTCCTGCAAAGACTTGGATTTTTGAAATTTTCATAAAATTTTAGTTGAAAGTTAAAATGGCCCAAAAGAACTATTTCTTTAAAATGATTGCCTTTTTTAAAAAAATTTATAAAATAAAATCCATTTAGAATTTGAACTCGGTCCCAAAACAAAAGTTGTTCATCTCAAATCTATCTATCGTCTTGCCAAGATTCAGAAATTTCAGACCTCTAGAGGTACTCTTTTAAGACCTCAAAAAAATGGCTAAATAATCTGCCTTCAGCAGATTTTTTGTAGTGTCTTTATCAGTTAGCCAATTTCAATGTTACATATCTTTTATCTTTCTTGGCAAGGATCTATGCATGTGGTTTATGTTATAGACCAGATGTTTAAGAAACTTTCTACAAAGTTTTGAGCAATTTCGGGCTTGTTTGCTATTCCTTTCTCGGTTCCCAAATTGCTTAAGCATTAAGCGTGGCTGACCATTTTCTCAGATTCTTCACAATCACTCATCTTGTGACTGTTGTCGGATTAAATCCAATTCAAATATCGTCTTGAATCCAAATACAAATTGTTCCTTTTGAGGTACTCTCTCTTTTTGCAAAGTTTCAAGATTTTCAAAGTGGTGGAAGTATTTATTTTGGACCTTAGAATTCAGTTAGCTGCTCTGCTTTTAGAGGATTTTCCCAAGGCTCCTTATCAGTTCGACAATTTTGAAATCCCATATCTTCTATCTCCTTTAGCAAAATCTTGTGCATGTGATTTATGTTGTAGATTCCATATTGAAGAGCAATTATGCCAAGTTGCGTTCCAATCGGAGTTCGAGGAGTATTTCTTTTACACCACAGAAAATAGTAGACTGCTCTATTTTTCAGAGGTTTCAGAAACTACATGTACATGTCAGTTGCGTTCCAATCTACATGTGCATGTCAGTTGGATTGAAGATCACAAATTGAGCAACCCTTCGTCAAAGTTTCCATTCAGTTGGAGTTCATCTGCTATTTATTTAATGGCACCCAAAAGGGTTAAACGTTAAGCCTGCTGGATCATTTCCTGCCGTGCGGGACCCGCTTGTCAACCGCTTCCCCAACCTCCACTTGCCAGCGAGCTCCCTTCGCGGCCGGCATGCAGCCCGCCACGTCGACCCGGTCGCCGCGTGTCCCTCCCCTTCAATGTGGCACGATCAATGCCCTATCGGCCGAGCTCCTTCCTTCCTCGTTCTCGCTCTCATTCCTCTCTGGACACGGCCACCACCTCGCCCTCTGCGCGCCGCCATGGAGCGGCCACCTCCGAGCCGCCCCTGCCCTCCTTCCGGACGAGGAGATACGCCCTGCCCTCCTCGAACCTCCTAGCGCCCTAGCTTGCTTCCTCCTCCGCTGGATTCGAACGAAATCGAAGTTTCCCCTTTCTTGTTCGAGTTTTTAACCGCCGGCCGGTTTTCTTCAAAATCCTGCAACTCCGGTGTGCTTCGCCATGTCTCATTCTCGCTTTGACCAGTTCTCTTTCCACCACGCCCTCAGGAGCTTTCAATCGAGCTATCTATGGTCGTATTTGCAGGAATTTCATAGTTGAATGCGCCGGCACCGTCTAAACCCGACACCACCGGCAAGCGCCCCTCTTCAGCCGTTTTCCAAGCCTACAGCACCCGCGCCGGTCTTCTCCGTATCATCGCATATAGAACCCTGTCCTCGGAAGAGGTGCGCATATTCGAATCAGCCCTATAGGTTGAGCGAAAGGTAGCCACGTGCGGTTTTTGAAAAACGCGTACGTGTCGTGTACTTCGAGTTTTTTCAGCTGGTGTAAATCGATTATAATCGCTGCCCCTCACAGTAACGAGTATCACTTGTTCACTGAGTCATGTCGTAGTAATAACTGAGCTAATAATAATAATATGACTGTTTGCTTAGTTTATAGGCAATTAGCTGACAACCATGTTTGATATAGTTTTATAGCCAAACTAAATTTATATTTCGTAACTTAATTTATCGTTAAAACTTGAAAATAAAGACTCAATTTATTAGTGTTGGTGTTGCAAATAGCCATACCATATGAGTCAGTCTCATTATATCTTTAAAGTCGACTGTTGTTGGTCACGTTGACGGGTAAGACTAGCATTTAAATGCTCAGAGCTTCGCTCTCTGTAGTTTTGTGTGCATAGGTTTCTCTCTTCTTTGGACCAACTGGCAGAAACAATTTCGAGGGTGGCTATGTCTGTTAAAAGCTCTGCTCGTCGCGCTACTGTTTGTGTGTTGATAGAAGATGCATCGTATAGGTTCGATGGCATCTTATGCATAGTCTTTAAAAAATCTTAATTCAGATTATTGCTTCTGCGTTTTTAAAAATTTTGATTTATAATTTTAAGCAACAGTTTATAGTATATTTTATCGTGTTTATGTTGTACTGTTAATATTTGTTTAGTCGAATGACACCTAATAAAATTAGTAGATGCATTCTCTCTTCTTTGTGAGGCGGTCTGTCACACTTTTGTGCGGGATTTGCTCGCCTCGCCGCTGCCCCTTGTTGTGGTGGAGCAGTGGGAAAAGCGAGGGCGGCGCGTGCTGTTCGAAACGGGCCTCTCGCAGCTCTCGCTACGGCAGCCGGCTCCGGCTGCCAGTTTCCATTGCTTCTCCGGTTTACAATTTATTCATTTCTCAGTTTATACCACAGTATGAAAATTATCTATAAGTTGAGATAAAAGTTATCTTAAAATTTCTCGCAACCAGACTTTTAATATTGTCTGAAAAATGTGTTTATGTGATTTTTATACTTATAAAAATATTCGCTCTCTAATTTTAAAATATTAACAACGTTAACTTTTAACATCACTTCTGCATTCATCTTATTCAAAAATCGAAGAGAGTACAAACTCGAGATAAACTAGCCATGCTCTTCCATACGTTCCATTTGGATCTCAAAATTAAAAAGAAGCATTGCCTTGTCAAGTTGCCCGTACCATTTGACTAATCAAGTTCACTTTGCCTTCGAAATACCAAAGCAGCCTCACGCTACAATGCTCAAACAATGTGCTGCAGTGGCAGCGTCAGAAAAACTGAAGCCGAGGCGAAACCATGCAAACGGCGCCGTAGTGTTCAAACACAGTGACAAACTGATAGTATGCTAGTAGTGCTGATAAGTAAAAATACTTCTCTACTAGCTTGTTTCTGAGAAGCACCTAATAAGGGTGGTTGGCTTATTAAATCCTCCAAGTTATCCAAAACCATAGCCCTCAACTTTTCTTTCCATTTTTATAGAGGATGTTCCCTTATTGGCTTATTAAATCCTCCAAGTTATCCAAAACCATAGCCCTCAACTTTTCTTTCCATTTTTATAGAGGATGTTCAACTTCCAAACATCTATTTTATACTCCCTCCGGTCCACAAAGGATTCGTTTTGAACAAATCTCCAAAGTATAACTTTAATTTGTATTTTTTATAAAAATATTTATTGAAAAGTAACATATTTATATTTTTATAAAAGTACTTTGTAAAATAAATTTAATCATATAATTTTTATATTTTTAAACTTAATAAGTTAAATTTATTTGTAGTTTATATTCTCAATATTTGAACAAAACATTGTCTTAAACAATGAAACCGAAAAGAGTATTTATCATTCTCACAGCAAAAAAAATTAGATGCTATTAGCATATAAGTTTAAGTTGTTTTATGTAAAATGATTTGGTACAATGTATGATGTAGCTAGCTACATGAAATTCATGAAAGCTTAAAAGGTTGAATGCACAACATTATGAAGTATACCTCTATATACATAGTACAAAATTTACAAAAGTTTGACGCTTCGATCTGAGTGAACAGTAAAAGGCTGGGCCAACCCGTCCCATCTTTAGTAAACCTGGGCCACCACGTGTCCGTTAGGCCTACACTGAGTTTTGCAGACACAGCCCGTAACTTAATTTCCACTGTGAGTGAACCCAGACCGAGTTTGGCAACTCCTAGCGGCCTAGGCAGCCCACAAACTACAAAATAAATGCGGTGCCAGGCCCATATCACCTCCCATCGCTTCTCCTCGTCGTGCACCATCCTCTGTGGACATCTTGTTCCCGCCGGGGCGCTGCCCAGTCCACGCCGACGCCTACCGCCATGTGCGTCGCTCCGAGCGTGCTATCGATAGCTTCCTGATTAAAGATGGCAAGGGCCCCAAAACAGGTTTTATAGTACGGGTACAGGAGAGTTTTTATAGTCGTAAACTTAATGGTTATAAGTACGAAAAAGTTATACTCATTCTCAATACCTTATATATATTTATATATAAAAAAATACAATACCTATTTTCATTAGATATAATTATATAAAATATTATATTATATAAATTATTTTTATACTTTTTATCTAATATATCACATTTTATTAAAATTTGTATTAGTTTAATTTATTATGTGTCAATAAATTGAATAGATATAGTAAATATATATAAAATAACTAATTATAATTATATTTGTATACTTAATGGGTCTCGAGACCTGTGAATTCCCTGCAAGTATAGATACGGAGAAAAAATTGCACTCGATAATTATGAGTATGAGAAAGCAAAACTCGATAGGTATTTATCCGTTGCCATTTCTTTTCTTGATGCTGCTGCACCGACAGTAAGCTAGCGAAATTTCAGGCATGTCGTCCTCCATCCTTTTTCTCGCTTTCGAAAATCATGCAGACTACTACTGTGATTTTCACTAGGTCCAAAGGCAGACTCTGTCATGGCAGTTCGAAAATAAAGAGACTCTGTCATGGATGAATTAAAGGCTTATTTGGATTTGGCCAACTAATTAGTAGAGATTAATTATTAATCAATTAATTATTAGTTCATTACATGTTTGAAGTTAAGATTAATTGTTAGTCTGTCTTTCAATAAAATATCTTTTAGTCCTCTTATCAGTTCCTCTGAATCGATTAATTGAAAATTAATTAGTTTGTAGATGAACTAAAAATTAATCTTCAATCTGTTCGTTTGAGAAAAAATGACTAATTTTAATCGATCGGATCAATCCAGCCCTAACTACTGCTACACGATTTATCACATGGCATCACGATTTTAAAATTGGCTTACGCTGTTTCTCATCCACAGAAAATCGCTTTCGATTTGGTAAACTCGTATACTCAGAAGACGTTGAGAGTAGAATCTCCGAATCGAGTGAATGCCACACGTGATCTGACAGGCGCAAGTCAGTTCACTTGTGCAGACCTGCACGAGCGTTTTTGCAACACGCGAATTCAAGTCTGAAACAAAGCATGCTGTACTGGTTGAAAAGGATCCAAAGCCTCCTCGAACTATACGTACGTCCTGGCAGCTGAGATGATGCATGGCCAAAAAGAGGAGCTGAGATTTTGTTAATCTGTAGAAGAAGGATATCAAACCAAATTGATCAAGACCCTTCTAAAAAAAACCCAGTGGAATGTACTATGCAAATAAAATATTTTGACTTAGGAAAAATTTACAATGGCATACTTACTTGTAACTATGTAAGAGTATTGGCCAATATATGCGTATTCCTTGCAGGCCCAATAAGATAAACACAGACGACATCCATGGCCTATCCGTGGACCCTGTATATATGCAGTTCGTTTTGGCTTATCTTATGGAAGAATTCTCAGAAATCCAATGCTTCCAGCCGCGTATTTTGACTTTGATCTATCATCTATCCTTCCCTTGCGAGAAACTATCTTGCAACGTGTGGAAGTGGTGAGCACCTTATCAACAAAAGATAACATCTCACTTTACATACAAATTTACTACTTGCCAGTGTTTTGTACACCGACACAATAAATTTATACGATCAAACAGAAAATCGCGTGTTTTCGAAATTGAATAGCTTAGTCTACAAGTGATACTCAAAGGTTAACCTGATTTTGACCACCTCGAAATGTAATACCCTATATCCAGAGATAAGAGATCGGTCGTATGAATCTCAAGAACACGAAAGTATAATGCGGAAGGCCTCCAGACGGATCCGAAAGTCCCAAGCTCGCGTGGTGAGGGTGGTTTACAAGTGGTGATGTGTATTTTTTCTCTACGTATTGCCTTTCTCTTCTCTTCCTTGCTTTCCCTCCTTTTCCTTTGCTTTCTCTTTTTTAGCTTTTTGGGTGTCCATTTTATATGGTCGGACCTGAGTTATCTTGACCGGACTATGGTTTGAGTATTTTAACACCTATGAAAACGAATGACCCTTTGACAGGTGAGGCCACGGTCTTCAGTGAATCATGCTCTCTGGCGTTCGGGGCAGATGATCGACGCCTTCTGTTCGTACCTTTGTTCACTGTAAGGGAAGTGAACAAGGTTGCTTTACTGTTCAGCTTTATCGTTCGATAGGTTGTTTGTCGTCCAGCCGGGTAGTTGCGGAATCTTCCGAAATGCTTATCTCCTCTGTGGAACTGTATGTCGTCAAGAATTTTGAATCGGTGTGATTGCTAAAGTAGTGATTGCTTCGTTGTGGTTGGCGAGCGGGTCCCAGCCGCTAGGATCCCGATCGCTCGGATTCCGACCCTTGAGGGTCGGAGCGATTGCGTTCGCTCGGCTTCGAGCCTTGGCGAGGCTTCTTGACCGCTGCGGCCGGGTCAGCTTTGTGAAATTTTTGGTGGGTCGTTGGAGGATCGCGGGCCGCAGGTGGGCCGTGCTGTAGAAGGTGATCCGTAGATACCCAGGGTATACTATTCTGACAGTAGCCCTGAGCCCTGCGTCGTTTGCAACCTCTGTTGAGGCAGCGCTGGGCTGTCCAGTCTTCGCAGCTTGTTCTGATCCTACGGAAGCGCGCGAGCGCGCCTGTAGGGCGTAGCCCCCGAGCGATCCGAAGGGTCGGTCGTGAGCTGAAGCGTCGTGCCGACCATCACTCGTTGATGGTGGATCATACAGGAACGCACGAGTGTGCCCGTAGGGCGTAGCCCCTAAGCCTACGAGCGATCCAAAGAGTCGGTCGTGGGCTGAAGCGTCGTACCGACCATCACTCGTTGATGGTCGATCCTACGGGGGCGCACGAGCGCGCCCGTAGGGCATAGCCCTCGAGCGATCTGAAAGGTCGGTTGTGGGCTCAAGCGTCGTGGAGGCAATTCTCGACTGCAGAGGTCGGTCGGAAGCTAATTTTCGTCATTAGCCTGGTGCAAGGAAATATGTCTAGATTGGATCGGTCTGGCCGGCCTCATGATCGGCATAACGTTTAGGTTGGACCGGTCGGGCCAGTCTTCCCATGATCAGCGTCCCGGACAGCTGTCGGGCTGGTCGGAGGTTCGCCCGACCTCTCGTTCGTCTCAACCCGTGAATCGGTTCACAGCGTTAGTAACGAATCATTGGTCGCGGTCCCAATGATCAGACGGCTCGCCGCCTCCAGGTGGACGGCGGATGCGGCGTCTAAGAATTGTAACTGCCGGTTGCTTCGGGCGGTTCGACACGATGCGGGAGATCCTCCAGTCAGAGCTGTCGGAGGACAGCGTGAGGCAACGCATTTCGCGCCTCCTGAAGGGTGACGCTCTCGCTGTCGCGGGCAGAGGACCGTCCCCTCTGGATGCCGAGCATCAGGCGGATCGGTTGGTAAGTCATTTTGTCTGCATTTGTTAGTTTGATATGTGATAAAGGTATTGGCGAGATTGGAATGCTTATCTGTGTTTTGTAGGAGGGCGTTCCTCCGTCACATGCGCCGGTGCCTGTGGTGGTACCGACTGAAGAAGTTGGCGTCCTGGCTGTACTGGACACTAGATCCTCGGATCAAGGGGTCAGCCCTAGTACTGCCATCGTTGGACCTTCGACTGGGCCGATGTCTCCTTTGACGCCCGTGGCCACGTCGACCGTCTCGGCCGTGGTGGCTGTTACCCAGGCAATGTCAGTCGCGGTGCCGACCGCTCCGACCGTTGTGCCGGCTGCTTCGGCTGTTCTGCCGACTGTTTCAGCCGTAGCGCCCGAGAAATCTGAGAGCCTAAGGACCGGACACGCTTGGCCTAGGAGGCCAAGGAGGCGGCTGACGGTGCGTTGGAGCGGTCGGAGGAGCTATGCTGCCTTGCCCTGCAAAGCCGTGATACTTCAGAGGCTCACCTCGGCATGTTGGAGGCCGAGGTGAGGAAGTAAATGGAGAAACTGGCGAAGCTGCAGGAGCTGTTTGCTTCGCTTGAACTGGGCTCAGCTTCAACAGGACCTGGCATATGAGCGGTCGGGCACCGAGGCTGCGCAGAAGGATCACGAGGGTAAGTAACAAGTGGACTTGTTAGTTTATTAGGGAGGCTGGTTCCTAAAATTTTGAGGTGCACGCGTGGCCGTGGAGCTCCGGAGGCTGCTGTCGTCGGTCCGAACGCTGGTGCCCCAAGTGTTCGACGACACTCGGGACGCGAGCATGTCGGTGGAGTGGGCATCCCGTGTGCTGGAGATGTTGTCGGGGTTGATCCGCACCGAGTTGCTCGTCGCTCTGCGGGACGGAGCATCGTTGACGCTGGCGCACCTTCGGTCCCACTATCCTGACGTTGACCTCGAACGCATTGCCAAGGGTTTCGCCTCGGGGACGTCGGGTGAGGCGTTGGTGAAACTTTTTGAGGACTCCAAGCCTCAGGTGCAGAAGATCATCAGCTGCTTCCTCCGACCGACCCTGATGAAGGAGCACTTCGGCCGTCTGCCTCGTTTTTAGATGTTCTTGCTTGCAGCTTGTAGTGATATCTGTGGATTTCACTTGTTCGCAAGGTTGTTTATGTTTCTGACTCTTTCTGACGTCAAGCGTTTCACATTGTTCTTTGCATTCTATTGGGCGTTGGTCAGGTGACTGGGTTGGGTATAGCTCAAAGGGTCGAGTGTCGGGCTCAGACCGTAGAGCGTCACCGACATCGATTCGGACCGTTAGCCGCGAGGATTGCTTTGAACGAAAATGCTCATAGTCCGCGAGAGTCAGACCGAGTCACTCGTGCACCTCGTGCACCGAGTCACGAGCCGAGGGGTCGGTCCCCGAGAAAATGTGGTAGGCATCAAGCCTTAGTAATGGCGAGGCATAGAGCCAATCGCCAAGACGCGGAGTCCCGAACGGTGCGGGACCTTAGTTTAGGCTAACGAGGCACAGGGCCTTCCGATCCTCGGGTCGATCACTCCGATCCTCGGGTGGGACTTCTATGATAGCCTCCGGGCAGAGGAGTGTAAGTGAGCTGACTGCACTTCACTGCCAAAGACACAGTAGCGGATAAGATATAAATGAGATGCATAGAGATTTGAATAGCTTTATTATGCGTAAAAACGTCGCGTGTTGGGTGCAGATCTTGTCGAGCATCTTTTCGAATTAGTTGTCGTGGTTGACCAGCTTCTTGGGCGGTCGAGGCAGCTGCTCGATGACGCCCACGAACTCCTCATCCTGTCGACGATTCTTCTGCTTCTTGCCGCTCGAACCGCTCCCATCCCGGCGGTCGGGTCACCAGTCGGGGTGGTCGCCTTTCTTTCAGTCAACCTTGGACCTCTCCTTGTCGTTGGCCTGGTCCCAGTTGAAGTTGGCTTAAACAGCCTCCTCCCCGGTGACGAATGTGGTGGCGATGTCGAGAAGGGCGCGTGTTGTCCGAGGGTTTTTACACCCCAGCTTGTGGACAAGCGCCTTGGATGTCGTACCGCAGATGAATGCGTTGATGACGTCGGCGTTGCTGACGTCGGGCATGTGACAGAACCGCCCCAAAACACTGGACGGCTCGCCTAGGATTGATATCGGGTGATATTGAGCAACAATACCTAAATAGTACAACACGAGTGATAATATAAAATAGGAAACCGATTAGGTCTTACAATAAAGTTCAAATAATCTTAAGAGGAATAAGTTTAAAATAGAGTTTTAAAACATAGAGGAAGTGGCCTAGAAGAGATACGACGGTTTCTTACGATGAAACATATCTTGCCCTAAGACATGCTTCACTCTTTGCGACCGGAGTTCGGTGAGAAGGGAACCGGTTCATAGGAACAGTTGGCAGAAGTCTCACCTTCCAACACTCCTTAGCCGCAACAGCCACACCAACCTGCAGAGAGAACTACACACAACAAAAAGAGAAACAACAAACCTTGAGTACTAATTACTCAGCAAGTCTTACCCGTCAAAAATGACCAACTACAGCTGACCCCTAAGTATGAGAGACTGACTTAGGGAATGGCCATTTGCATAAAATATAGCTTTAACGTGAATCCTTACTTTCAACTTTTAGCGATAAGTTAAGTTCACGAAATGAAATTTAATTGGCACTTTAGACTATAACAGACATGGTTACCAAACAATTTTCTATAACTAAGCAAACAATCATATTATTCTTATTATTAGTCCAGTTGTTACTACGACGTGACACAGTGAACAAGTGGTACTTGTTACTGTAAGGGGCAGCGATTATAATCGATTTACACCAGCTGGGAAAACCCGAAGTACACGACATGTACGCGCTTCCCAGAAGCCGCACGTGGCCACCTTTCGCTCAACCCATAGGGTCGGTCCGAACAGGCGCACCTCTCCCGAGCACAGGGTCCTCCATGCGATCACCACGTAGGACATATCTATGGTTAGACACAAGGCTCTCCTCCGCCGCCGCCAAAAGAGAGGTGGGGGTCGTCCAACCACTACGGTGTTTTGCTACATCAGTTTCTTGGGTCCCATGTCTCCAGTATGCATTTGGTACGTTCAAACTTGTTCAACAGGGCTACACTCGAATCGGTCATTAACCGACACAGACAGGGCTACCACCGCGAAGGCCCAGCCTTCTCAAACCCTCCTATACTCTATCCCCGCCCGGTCTCAAGTTTATTCAAGTGTTGGATAAAGTCTAACCTAAAATCTCGCGAGTGAGGTTTCTCATTCACTCGACTTCTATCGTTGCTTAGAACTCTTAGGCTAGCTCTACATCGAGTTACCTGTACCAATATATACTCAATAGAATAATTGGTACTATCATGCATTCTAGGGTTCTAAACAACTCCTACAACTTAATGCACAATACAATAGCTATACAATACATGGTGATAAAGTAAAAATTTAAAACAGGGTAATGCACCGGGGTTTGCCTTCGGTTTGCGGAGAGTTAGCACCAACAAGAGAAAGATCTTCAGCAACGGACGACTCCGGAGCGGTCAGCGCTAGATCTAGGTCTTCCACGACATTTCCTAAATGTGTGAAGGGATATGCGAGTGCGATTAGTTATACACCTAATGATATCTAATATTTTACTTATCATCGCATGTAACAAGGGTGCTCACATACGCTGATATGCTTACGAATGCATGCATCAAGGGTGGATATACGATGAGATGACAAGAAAAGGATGATGATTTCATGAAAAGCAACTTTATTAAACCATGATGCTGTTGGAATTTATCTTAAAATGTTTTTAAAAAGAATTTCCAGATTATACTAAATGGTTTATAATATGGAAGATAAACGCTAACTTTTCTTAATATGGTTCTTGAAGGCATAAACTAAAATTTCAGTTGCTCCAAATATTAACAAGGCTATAACCTAGTTTCTGGACAAATTTTTATATTTTATTGCAATCTTATGAATTTCTAATGAATTAATTAGCATTTAAGAGTAATAAATTATTTATAGATAATAAATAAGTGTATAACTTCTAAATAACTCTAAGATGACATATATTAATTAATAGAATACAATTATTCATTTTTCACATTTTTAATATGCAGGAAAAATGAATATAAGAACTAATGCATGATATACTTTATTTAATTAAAATAATTATTTAGAATGCAGAAAATGCAATTT
>BCLH01001083.1:11654-46561 GCA_001602315.1 Zoysia pacifica | reverse complement strand
TGGCCTGGCTCGATCTATTCTACACCTAGGTGTAAGATAATATTATTATATATATAATAACATAAAGATAACGGTAATATATTTTAAATTTTATAAAATTGCAATGACATGTCCACATTTAATCCTTGTCAGAGTGGGCCGGCACAGCAACAGATGAGATGAGATTCCAATATCCGATACAGCGCCATCCTCCGGACCCCGGCCCTGTTGTGCTCAACTGAGGGTGCATACTGCATACGATGCCTGCTAATTTTGCTGGGATTTGTCTCGTCAAAATGTACACACGAATACAGAAACAGTATTCAGTTACTTTACGAATACATGTACAATCTGTATACTATAGGCTGGTGGCGTATTTACCACCGTATTAGCAAAAGTTACAGAACCTTGAAGAGTAAAAAAAAAATACTTGTACTACTCATCACCTGAATCAATCCTTTCTGAAGACTGAAACAGCAGGTTGCTGGGTTCCGAATCTAGACTGATCGATGACCCTGGTTCAGTCAAAAACAAAAAGTTGACAGGAGAGATTTGACTATCCTTTTCGAACTCGGATCCTTTGGTTTGACCGCATCAGTGTTCGCACGCATGCATGAGGGTAGCACGAGCTAACAATGCAATGCAGCGACATAATGGGATACAGAGCTGATTAGTCGATCTGCTGTCAAGCTAGAGCTTTGCACGTTGGGACAAATGTCGCATTGCTGTTAGGCTAAGGAACTAATGTGGGGGCTCCCTTCTGCTTTGTAACTGTGCCAGGACAGGAGCACGCAAGCTAGCTTTGGGAGAGATCAATACAAGGAAGAAAAGCCAAGGATGGGGATCAGGACACGATGCCCTAGCTCTGGCCTTCGTTCCCCAGCTGCAAATTTAAAACATCCCCTTTGGAGTGATCAAATCATGCACCAGTGCTTCCCTTATGGGCCTCACTGTTTACAAATGCAGTTGGCATAGTAGTAGTTCAGAAAAATGTCTCGTAGATCAGCCTTGTTTGTTAGGGATTGGTCCCAGCTGCCCAGTGAAAGGTGCGAGTAGATTATTACTGAATGCATATCATTCAGCACAAAAGGAATATGAAAATGAATTAAGTACCTTGTCACACCAGAACTGCAAAATTCGCCTCAAGTATCTCTCATATTTTCAATTCTCCTGCTGCTCTTGAACAACTGCATAAAAAACATTTGAATGATTGAAAATCTACAGTGAGTTGGCTCGACTAATTAAACTGGTCCAGCAAAATTTGAAGTCCATTGGACTAGGTGCAGTGCAGTTTCGTAGTAGGATGTGGGCAAGCAAACCAAGAACTAATGGAGGGGCCCGTCGTGCCTGTAAACCGGTTGATTCATGGATCGAGCTAGCAGACACGACACAAGGGGAAGCACTGTGCCGTGTGCTTGATTATGCAAAAAGGGATGTGAGGACCCGCGCGGCCGAGTTAGAGTGAGAAGAGGCAATTATTCTCCCCAGCTGCTTCTGTTGCACGCACACACAAAGCCACTTCACTTCGAACCAAAGGAATCGATCCGCTTCGTCGATCGATGGAACGAACGAGCTGATCACTGCTTTACTGTGAGACTAATAAAATCTCTGGATCCGCCTCGCCGAGCTCCGTTCGTGATTGTATTCTCGTCTTTGCATTGTGTACTCGATGTAGTTTTTTTTTCTGCAAATATAAAGCCATTGGCTAGCTGTATTTTAGAGCTATACGAATCATACGATCGTACGCTCTCTTTACTGAAGGCAGTGCAAGCATTTACAGCCACGGTACTCTCTTCGATCTGCTCGCACACATTGATCAGTCAGTCAGTGCGCATACGTTGATGAAGTTCAGCTCAACAGTAGTACTGTACGTATAAGATTTACTGTCAGGAGCTGAAGTCTCCCAAGCCCCAAGCCGACGGGGGAGATGTTGCCGACCAGCCGGACATGTAAATAGGCGATCATGCCGCCGCGCCCTGTTCTTCGCTCGTCGGCCGCTAGCTCGCTTTGGAGCTGTGTGCACCATAGGCTATCAGCATGGGCAACGCATGTAGCCGGACAAGAACAGCCCCATATACACTAGCAGTACGTAGCAACAAACAAGCTAGTCGTCCGTCCGGACTGTCTCTTGTGTGCAGTAACTATACGTGTATACGTATGTACGTACGGACAACCTTCTGCATACCGATGAGCTAGCGCGATGTATGTACGTGCAACGCAGGCAAATACTCCAGAAATACTATCAACCGGCGGCCGAGGCCGGGACCGGGCAGCAAAATGTGTGGAACACTCTACGTTCCTGGAGATTAACTTTTCAAGGATTGGTTCGGTGACAAGACCGTTTTTTTTTTAAGCCTGACAAGGCCGCGTTTGATAGAGAGAGCTTTGATATGTCCAGCCTCACAAGCAAACGCATCAGCAGGCGTCGTCCTTTGCTTGCATGCTCCTCACCAACCGAGGGATATGCACATTAAACCGCTAAAACAGGTTCAAATGGATTTGATGAAAACTGTGAAAACCGTTTTAAATTGTAATGTTAAAATTTAAACAAATTGCTACAGTAAACCGATCGTTTCTTCGATTTTTACGATTTCAGATTTCAAATTTTGAAATCCACCAGTTTTATCGGTTTTCGGTATTTCAAAAATTTTTAAATTTTCATTTTCTAAAAAAATTTTAAAACAAAAACCAGACTAAATCGATTTCACCGAAAACCATAAAACCGATCGGTTTTGAACGGTTTTGTAAACCTTGAATATGCAGTGCCATAATTCAGCTGCGGCTGATAAGGGTAGTTCATGAATTGCAGCACGATTTCAAGAGACATAATAACAATAACGATCAACAAGATCATATGCATGAATCTATACCTACTCATGAAGAACTATGTCGGTACGTAAGTTCATCCTGAAAATCAAAATAAAGGAAAGTGCAACACGAAGTACAAACAAAGAATGCAATACGCGTATGCATCAATTCGTGTCAAGATTATCTTATCAATCTTGGAAAACCTCAAATATTATACAACTACTAGTCCAGAGGACCCCTGCAGGCCCCGCGCATATGAGCACATGATGGGCAACTCCATTAGTAATCCGTTGAAGAACGAGGAAATGGAACGCTTGGCTTTTGCTACTTGTTATTACTGCATGCATCGCAGTGGAGGCCAGGCTGCAGCCACGGCCCCCTCACCCACCCAAAAGCGAGAACACGCACAAAAAGCAGCCATGGGTAGCTAGGGAGCCAGAGCTCGCGTACTCCCTCGCTCACAACGACGCGAACATATATACACATCTGCCTTCAATTTGTTTTGTTCCATGTGTGTAGAGTAGAACAAGGTCACAGAGAGAGAGAGAGAGAGAGAGATCATTGCTGTACTTAAGTAATCTCCGCGCCATGTCGTCTTGCGATTTGTTTTGTTCAGTGGCGTCGTGATGGGCCGGATATAGGGTGTGTTGGGATCATGATGGCCGGCGAGAGGGAGGGCATCTGGAAACACATGGGAGCCTCTATCTAGCTCGCGGGCAAAAGGCGAGCTGCCGCCGGGCGCCGGCGCCCGGGCGACCATCATTGGCATATCCATACGCATCCTTCCATACCCATCGCCAGCTGCCAGGGGCGGATTCAGGGGGGCTGCAGCCAGCACCCCCCTTTGTTTAGATTTCCTCTTATATTAAAGATTAGATTCTGTAAATTATATGATAACAAACCTCAGTGGAATACTTAAATTATATGATAACAAAGCTCAGTGAAATACTTATAAGAAGATTAGCACCCCTCAAACTTGCATCCTAGCTCCGCCCCTGACAGCTGCTGCTGCTGCTTCGAGATGCACCGGGGAAGGAAGGCTACCAAGCGCGCGAGAGTGTTGAGAATCTTACTGCTAATCGTTCGGGCCTCGGAAATCAGATAAGTGTGTGCACCCTGCGCTGCTAACTCCCAGGAGGATTCTCGCTAGCTTTAGCCATGGCGGATCTCCGCCGCACGCTTCTCCGTAAAGATTGAGGCTTTCTAGCTTTGGCAAGGTTTAGCAGCCGTTGACACTCAAAATTTACAATTCATCGAAGTATCCAGCATAATGATGAAGTGTCCGGTAGACTCTCTCGAGTCTGAAGATTTACACACCGAACTGTCCGGTAATATACCGAAATGTCCGGTGATCAGAGTTTTCGACACAGTGCCGGACACTCTGATAGAGTTGGTTCAATTAGTTTTGACAACAAATCGGATTGAGTACTTTTTTAATTGATAGGATTCGAATATTTCGGTTCGAAAGACCGCATATAATAAAAAAATATCTATACTCCATCTGATAATAATTATTTTGCAAGAATTGTTTGCCAATATGTTTTTCAGGACGTGAAAGATATTTTAGAAGAATTTGACTAAAATCCACTAAAGAAGAAAAAAAATGCTTAAAAAGAAATGAAGATGAAGCCAGATATTTGATTTGAACGTTACACGATGTGGCTCTCACCGAGACGATCGAAACGAATATATAGATCGCAAAAATCGGGAATCGAACAAGAAAATTACGGGCTTTACAAAAACCATTCAAGCCGCCACCACACTCCGATAAAGTGTCGGAGTATCCGGTGACTGAAGTGTCCGGTAAACCCTCTATGGAACTGGGATTTTACATACCGAAGTGTTCGGCAATGTGCCAGAGTTTTTGGTACCCGAGGTTGATTTTTTGGTAATTTTAGTAATAGATCGGATCTAATTTGTTTTTTAATTAATAGGATCCATGGTTGCATAGAATAAGGCCCAAAGCAGATTGAGAAACCAATCCAATCAATCAAACCATTTACCTTTATATTTTGCACTTCTCCAACCTTAATTCCCTCACTTGACATCTCATGATGTTCTTCTCCCATCCCTCCGGCTAGCCTGCCAAGCCCGGATCAACCATAAGAAAGTTTCGCTCCGACAGGGTTCCTCCCGAGCTTAATTTTCTAGGTGCCGTTGGGATCGTACCTAGACGATCCCGTCGCTACACACAAGGACGTGCACGCAATGTGTTGATCCGAATCTTTTTGGCGTCAACACACTTTTTTATGACTCCGCTGAAAAGAAAGATTCTGGTTGTCCGACCGAATCATCTTTTTCATGTCATGACTTTCGAGATCTCACTAGACAACATCGTCATGCCAACATTAGAAGAGTTGCTGGAGGAAGATCGCAAGAGGTTCCTAGAGCATCGAAAAGCCGCCGCGGAGACACGCAAAGCACAAGAAGACCAAGAACTCCGAGATTACTTGGCGTGCTTCAAGAAGGATTGGCAAGGCAACGCCAAGCAAGTCAAGAATCTCACCTTGCCGCTTATCAAATCAGAGACAACCACTACCGTGCCCATATCTGCATTTAATTCTGATGTTGCCAATATGGTTGATGTCGTTGTCTATGCGAATCTTAACAATAAGCTAGACACTATAACAAAGAAATTTGATGATACTATACGCACGATGGAACTGACTTGATAAGAAATATTTCGGCAATACCCTTGATATTCCTACCACTAATGCTGAAAAATCTATCAAACCATTGAATTCGCAAAACCTTAGAACTTCTAATGGGCGAACCCTGAACTACACGTCAAGCCGAACCGTTGTTGGTACTTCGGCTAATATTAGAGTGCAGTTCACCAATGCTACAATCACTAATTCGGCTAGCCAATACCCTTAAAGCCGATGCAGTGATCTAATTCCGCCACATCATAAAACTGCTTATAATGAAAAAAAAATTGCTGGGTTTACTAATGATTCATTGCATCATACTTCATATCTGCTACCGAATTATTCACCGCCAAGTGCATATGGTACACCACCTCCTAATTTAGCTCCAAATCGGTCCGGAACCGATCTGAAAATCATGGATAGATTTAGAGAGGAGTTGGTAGATATGTTCAAGACAACATTCGGCTTAGATCCTAAAAGCAAAAGCCGATCTTATCAGAAACCTTACCCTGAGAATTATGGGCTTGTTCCGTTTCCGTATGGTTTTAAGATTTTCGATTTTGCTATGTTCATCGGTGACAATAGTAGATCTACTATGGAACATGTAGGCTAATTTACTATACAATGTGAGGAGGCAAATTCTAACGATATTCTTAAGATGATGTTGTTTCCTTTGTCTCTCTCGGGTGCGGCATTCACTTGGTTCACTTTTTTATCACCTAATTCTATTTATAGTTGGTCCCTGTTAGAAAAAAGATTTTATAGTATTTTTTCATCGGTAAAACTAAATTGAAATTGTCACATCTTACATCGGTTAAACAAAAAATCAATGAATCGGTTGCCGATTATATTAGAAGATTTAGAGATACTAGAAACCGATGCTATAGTTTGACAATTTTTGATAGAGACTTAGCTGATCTAGCTTTTTCTAGTTTGCTTGATTGTCATAAAGAAAAGCTAGAAAATCAAGACTTAGTCTTTGCGATGTTAGTCAAGTATTGCAGAAAGCTATAGCTAACAAAAATAGAGTTAAAGAATTTAAACAAGTGCAAAAGTCGAATGAAAAGATCAATTGTCTTGTTTATATAGTTGGTTGCGAATCTAACAAGATAGACGATGATGATCATGATGTTTATGCTACTGAATTCTCATGGCCTTCCAAGGCTAGCTCTCATCCTTGTGATTCTTTCAAGCCGATTCATAAAATCGGCAAGAAAAGATGAAGTTTACTTTTGATGTAGCCAAATATGATAGAATATTTGATGAATTGCATAAAGGAGGCTACATCAAAATGTCACATATTATTCCTCCGCTTGACGAGTTAAAGCGGCGTGCTTATTGTAAGTGGCATTATTCTTTTTCTCACGCTACTAATGATTGTAATGTGTTTCGATGGCAAATTTAATCAGCCATCAATGATGGACAACTAGCCTTCAAAGAAATACAAATAGATAGACATCCATTTTCTATTAATACTGTTGATCTTCAAAATGAAAAAGTGTTGATTCGGCCTGAGCAAGCCGATACAACAAAAGGTAATAATGTGATCATCGGTGAAGAGAGGCGAGAGAACACAAATCCTTCAAAGGAAGTAATACTGAAAAAATCTTCGGATGGTAAAGAGTCTTTGAAGATCACTGTCAAGGCCTCTAGACTCGGGGGGGGAGCAAAGAAAGCTTAAGGTTCAATTGATGCTATTACCCAACTGAAGATGCTTAAGCCAAAAAAACCCTGAAATAGGGAGGTGAAAGGTAAACAAACCAAAGAAGAAAAACAAGAAAGTAAATTTTAGACCTAACTTTGGTTACTTTTTATCAAAATATATAAATAAAAAGACCGTTTCGAAGGATCGATCAACAAAATGCGATGTAAATCTAATTAAAGACCGATCGAGTCCCCATCGTTTGAATCCGGTCAACAACGTAGTTAGAATTGGAAGCATAGATGTGGTTATTAAGTAACCACCAAAATGATCGGGCTAATCCAAAAAATGTTTTGGCTCCTAAGAACTCTAAAAGCAACAGTTGCTCTCTTGGCAAATGCTTTCAGCCGAGGTGGTGTCTCTCTGTCTTAACTAGAACTCAAAAAAGAAGATTGCAAAGATTGCGCAATCAAAAGAGCAAAAATCAAAGATATAGCCAAATAAGTGATTCATCTTATAAAATAGTGTCTTCACGACCTCCATCATACATTAAAAAAAGAATAGAGACCTAAACAAGTGAGATGGCCGATGGAATAGTAATTATCGCCTTTAGAACAAAATGTGGCCGATATAATAGTATCGTCCTTAGAGCAAAGATGTCGATGAGTTTTTCCACCGTCAGACAAATTTTGTCGTTAGAGTATTTTTTAGCATGCTAGCTTTGTCAAAAAACAAGAAGACATATGTTGAGACTCAAAATTTGCAATCTACCGGAGTATTCGGCACAATGCCGGAGGGTCTGGCAGACCCTCTCGGGTCTTGAGGATTTACATACCGGAATGTCTGGTGACCGGAGTTTCTGACACAGTACTGGACACTCCGGTAGAGTCGGCTCAGTTAGTTTTGGTAACAAATCGGATTGGGTATTTTTCTAATTAATAGGATTCGAATGCTTCAGTTCGAAAGACCGGATATGATACAAAATATCTAGACTCTATCCGATAATAATTATTTTGCAAGAATTGTTTGCCAATATATTTTTTAGGACGTGAAAGATATTTTGAAAAAATTTGGCTAAAATCTACTAAAGAAGGAAAAAAGTGCTTAAAAAGACATGAAGATGAAACCAAATCTTCGATTTGAAGGTTCCACAATGTAGCCCTCGTCGAGACTATCGAAACGGATATATAGATCTCCTAAATCGGGAATCGGACGTGAAAATTGTGGGCTTTACAAAAGCCATCCGAGCCACCATCACACTTCAGTAAAGTGCTGGAGTATCCGGTGACCGGAGTGTCCGGTATATTATCGGAGTGTCCGGTAAGCTCTCTCTGGAGCCGAAATTTTACCGACTGAAGTGTCTGACAATATGCCGGAGTCTTCGGTATCCGAGGTCAGTTTTTTAGCAATTTTAGTAGCAGATCGGATCCAATTTATTTCTTAATTAATAGGATCCGTGGTTGCACAGAATAAGACTATCCTATCTCTATATAAAGAGACCCAAAGCCGATTGAGAAACCAACCCAATTGATCAAACTATATGTCTTTATATTTTACACTTCTCTAGCCCTAATCCCTCTCATTTACTCTTTGTGTTGTTTTTCTCTCATCTCGACGACGTGTGAAAGCGATTCGACTGACCTGCCGAGCTCGGATCAATCCTAAGAAAATCTCGCTACGATGAGATCCTATTCGAGCTTGAGTTTTTAGGTACGATTAGAATGAGTTTTTAGGTACGATTAGAATCGTACTAGACGATCCCGTCGCTGCGTACAAAGACTGTGCGCGCGGTGTTTTAGACCCCAATCTTTTTGGCGTCAAGAGCAGCTCTTCACCTCGCTCGTGGAGACCCGTCAACAAGAGAGATGTTGAGGCGTCCAGAAGGGCATCGAAACCGATACGGTTATTATCTGCACAAACATTCTCCAGATTGTATACGAGAGATAGTGGTGCTGATTAGTGACAGAATTCCTTAACACTCTCCCCCAGATCTTTTGTTTTAATTCGCATTAGTAATCTTCAGTTAAGCAGTTGGGGTTATTTGGGACTGACCTGGAGGTGAGGATCGAGCTGGAAAGCACCGACAAACGCAGCCATCTTTCGCAGCCGGCCTCTCTCAGCTCGATCGCAGGACCAGCTGCGTGCATGCACGCTAACCCCAAGTGCCCACGAGTCTGCATCATTCTCTAGCTCAGTCCCCCACTCGATCGCCTTTAGAAGCTAAGGTGGCCAGCCTACTAGCTGCTGTATGCGCGCGCTCAGAACTCCTCTTCTCCGAGCTTGCCTGCACTTATTCCCACGAGATCCTCGCTTTGGCTGAGCCTAACTAGGCAGATCTGCTTTGATCGATCTTCCCCGTAAAGTTTGAACTAGGTTTCAGAGTATCAGATGCAGGCCGTTTGCACCGACCGACGCGACATGCTGTTCCTTTTGCATGGTCTCTGCGCGTCGTTCTCATCTGCTTGTGCTTGGCCGCACGAACGATTAGTGGGTGACAGTTCAATATATCCGGGTTCTGAAATTGTTGCTCAGATAGAATTATAAACACTCAATAATTGCGTTGTTAAATAACTAATATTAATGTTAGTACTATGCATGTGACCAAGAAACTAAAGATGTTCTGTCGTAGCTGGGGCCGATGCGGCCAGACAAAGCAAGGCAACTGACTCTCATGCATGCAGTGAATGGGGGAATCAACATCAGCAAAAATCCGTATGAGCCTAGCTTCTCTAGGTCGGTTTATATGTAGGAGTAGCGTCTTGATTGATGCCCCCTCCAGTATTATTATTCTCGACCTATTGGACATGTTTTGGTTAAATATTAAAAACATAAATTAAAAATAACTTTAAAATAGTTAAGTTTGAAAATGTGAAAAGTATATGGATAAATTTGTCTTAAAAAGTTTTTCATAAATGTATACATATACTACTTTTAAATAAAAATTTATGAAAAAATAGAAGTTAAAGTTGCATTTTAGAGACCACATCGTTGACCAAAACAAATATAGAACCGGAAGAAGTACCGCCTTTTCTGCACCCACAATAATAAAGTAGTACTCCCTCCATCATTCTCTTTTTTATTTTATTTATCATTCTCGCTTTTTAATACACTTTTCTTTATTCTTAACATGTTTCTATTTTTATCTCTATATATCACACTTTTTTATTTTTTTTAATCTCCGTATCCACGCTTAAAACAACAACTAAATGAGACGGACGACATGCCAGATGGATCGGACGACAGGCCCAGCCCCCATGGCGTGAAGGAGGGATCGATCAATGGAGGACCAGCCGGAGGAGCTATCAGTGAGCCAGCGGACCACTCCATGGAAAGCGAGCGAGACCGACAAGAATGATCCCCTCCAGCGGCAGAGCTTTCTTTTCATGTGCTTGTGCCAGGTCAAGGACCACAAGACTACAGAAAGTTTCAGTTGAGCTCGAATGCTCGATTGCTGGCTAGATCCCTCCAGCCATTTGATATCGATCCTTTGACAGCTCACATAGAACAATGGAGAAAAGAATGCCGGTTCAAAATTCGTGTCGTTAGCCTTTGTTTTTAAATTGATATCGCCGTTGACTTTATTTTTAACTTTGACTTTTTGTTTTTTTTAAAAAAATTGGTACAAATTATATATTTTGTTACAATATAATTAATCATTAGAGTTATTTGAATCACAACTTAAAATTTTACATATTTTAAAATGTTAAAATTGAAAATAAAATCAACAGTGATATCAATTTAAAAACGAAAAGAGTATATGTACAGGTGCAAAATTGAACATCGGAAAATGATTGCAGATTGATGCAGCGAGACGTTGAGGCCCTGTCTCATTCCAAGAAAGGGCTGGGCTATGTTTTCCCATGTGATGACATGTGAAACGAGAGGAAAAGCCTATGGGTAGAAGGAATCGTAGGAGTAATCGGTACTCCTCCAGAATGGCGTATTTATTGGAACCAGCAAACATTGGTGTATCATCATGAGCATCCATATATAGCTGCATAGCAGCAAGCATGGTTTGAAGAATATTTGGGTTGTCATACTTGCAGGAATGGGGAACAGCTATAGCAGCAAGAAGAAGAATAGTAGTAGTATATTTTTGGCTATTCTCGAACAAGAAAGAGAAAGGAAGGGTACTCGGTCATCTCATGTGATGCTTACCACCGGTGACTATATGAACTTACCAAAGATAACAATTTCAGAATGGATGGAGTGCTCTCTTCGTTATCGCACAAGCATGTAACTAGGCCTAAAAACGAATTGAAAAAAGTGAATTAAAGAGAGCATCGGATCAGATCAAATTTTTATTCATTTACGAACTAAAATTAATAAAGACTGATTTAGTGTGCGAAAGATCCGCAGGCTGAGGCGTTTTATCAACACTACACGTAACAGATGCCGGGCTAGCCAGGTCGACTGTATGCATCGAACACCTGCTAATGGACAAGCATTACTACTGACGATCCTACCATGTATCCCGTCCATTTGACAAAGTCGGCAGGAGCATGGCACGTACAGCCCAGGCTGCTCGGCAGACAAGCCCTGCCTCGTAACGTTTGCCCTCCCAGCTCCCAAAATTGTGCCTGCAGGGCGCATGGTCACGACCAGCCAACCAGCACAGAGCGTGGCAGCGGACACCGACGCGATTCCCTCGTGAAAACAACGCCCTGCCGACTCCTGAGCGATGACAAGCCGGAGTCCGGACCGTATCGCCGCGCCGCGCGCTGCAGACCTCCAGACTAAACACCAGGCCCCGGCCCCCGAAGTACACACAGCAGCGCGTTACGCCGACTCCTGATGACAGGGCGGATCGTATCGCCGCGCCGCGCGCTGCATACCTCCGGGGTTAACACCGGGCCCCGGCCCCCGAACCGAAAGTACACACAGCAGCGCGTTACGCCTATCCGAGACCACCACCACAGCGCCAGACAGGCCAGGCCCGTAGGGGCCCGCCCATCTCGCCAGCGGCGGCCCGGCCGGCACGCCGGCGGCTCCAATTTCCAACGCGATCGTTGCCGCGCGGGGCACGGGGCCGGGCCGGCACGGCAGGAATCACAGGACCCTGACCACGGAGCAGCGGCATGGACGCCTCCGCACGCGACGCGGCCGTCTTGGCGGCACTCTGGCGCGCCGTGCGTTTGGATCGAGTGACACCGGCACAGGGCCGCGCCACGCCCGCGCGCTGTGCGCCGCTGACCCGATCGTCGTCTCGCGGCAGTGCTGCGGTGCTGCCTGCTGCTGCTGCCGTGTGTGCGTGAGCCGGCTCTGGCCGGCCGGGTGCGCGGAGACCGAAGCGAGCGTGACCACGGCCGAGGAGGAGGAAGCGGGGCGTCGGGCCCGCGTACGTCTGGACTGTGGAACCGCGGACTATCTCGACGATCCTAGTGCTGGATTTTGCTTCGCTCGGTGTCCCAAACACTTACAGATACGCATAAGCTGCTCACTTTTGGTTGGCTAGTCGATTTCCCCTGCTCCAAAACGCTTGCAACAAGAAGACAGCGACGGAACGAGGAGTTGGAGCGCCGGCCTTATCCTGCTTCCATTTGGTCCTGTACCATGGAACCTTTCTGAAGGAAAGAATCAGTGAATCATGTCGATCAGACTGAACTTCGCACCGCCCTGAATCAATTATCATGTTCCAGCTTACCGCTTACGACACTAGCCAGTGTGTGAGTTGTGCATGAACCATCGATGTAATAATCCGCTATCATTTGCACTAAGAAGAACTGCCCAACCACAAGTAAAATGGTCCAACATGCTTTCAGTGTCAAAGCTAGGACAGAACAATCTTGGAAAGACAGACCAAAGCTAGTGAAAGAGGTTAGTTGGATCCTGGACGAGTTAGGTCGGCTAATCCCTTCCAGCTTGCATGAGATGGGTTCAGCTCAGCGCTGATTAGAAGCCGGCCGGCCGGCCGGCCGGCCAGGACAGCAGAAACACGCCATGTGATTCAGCGGTTGACGATGGCACACCTCACATATTCGCCATGACTATTACTACAGTTTTGTGTGACAGGTTGATCGATGACGCCCTTGTCCAAGGGACAGACAAAAAGGTGTTCCGTCGTTCTCCAGATTAATGGCGGGTCAGGCACTGGCACATCCCGTAACTTTGTCTGCCGACCTGCCCCGTTTGTGTACCGCGCCAGTGTCCACAGACTTGAAGGATTGTCTGCCGACATACACTATTTGCTGCTACCAAATCTTGTACATTTGTGAGTACTGTACAACGAACAAGCCTTTCGTTCCGAAGTTTGGTTTCGCATCTTAATTTTTCGTTTCGTACGTATGGAACCTATTGTTTTTTTTTTTTTTACTGATATGGAACCTATTGTTAGGTGGGCCAGAGAAGGTTGGTCTGTGGATCTGCCAGCAGCCAGTTATCTGGGCCTCAGATCACCTTTGCTGGGCCATTTCTTTTCTCGAACGGGCCGCAATTTCTGCCTCCCTGTGTGTGCTGCTGTACAATTTTTTACTGGACCATGGGAACAAAACCTGTCGAGTTGTTGTTGGGTGGTCCCAACACTTTTGCTTTGCAGGCTTTTTTGGCCATCCTAAACACACTTTACGGCCCGCTAGGCCTGAACCTCTACAGGGATCAGAAGCTCGGCTGCGCAAAAGGGCAAGGAAAGTTAAAAAATAAAAAAGACAGACAGAAAAAAGTTACTATCCTACGCATGCTTAAAGAAAAAGGATGATTCTACATCACTCCTCAACTACTGCCGGTCAATCATTTTCAACTCTGAACTTTGAAATCAAATGTTTAACCTTCTGTGCTATTAAAAACCATCTAGCACTATAGTTTTACAAGATGGTTTTGTGGGATAAGTCGACGCCAACATCCAATTATAACAAGTGAATTACTTCACCCTCTAAACATCACATTGGATGTTTAATATTGAAAACCATCTAATTTATTCTCTAAGATGGTTTTGCTGGGCAGTTTTGTTGAGGAGGACCTGGCTCAACGGAGCATCTCGCCACTGGGATGCTCAGACGAAGGCACATGATGTCATGAGCTTCACCTCAATCGACCAAAGCTCAGCGTGGGAGCTATGGATGATAGAAACGCCTCAAAGTTGGTGTTTGTCAGTGAGGTATTGCGTGGCTGTAAGTTACTCTCTTCGATTTTAAATTATTAATATCGTTGATTTTTAAAATCAATTTTAACCATTTGTTTTGTTTAAAAAATTTGTTCAAATATATAAAAATTTATTATTATTTGATTTATCATTAGTGAAATTTAAATCACAACTAATAATTTTATATATTAAAATAATTTTTTTAAATAAAATAAATAATTAAGTTGATGTTAAAATTGAACGATGGTCAATAATTTAAAATCGAAGAGAGTATATACAAGAGGCCGGTTCACAAGCCGGGAGAGAAGTGAGCGACGGCACGAGGAACCCAGCAACTCCTTGCACACTTGCACAACTCACCGCAGAATCCTCCCAGCAGTGAAGATCATGAGAAGGATCGAGACGCCAGATTGACTTGTCCGGTTCACTCGATCGCGCTCCCAGAGATATTCCGACGCCTGCCTGCCGGCGACAGCGATCGAGTCGACCTCGAATTGGTTCAAAACGGCGTGCCATGATGGCAAAGGCTAAAGCTTGGGGTTCGTGGAAGGGGAGCTTAGGATTGTGTATCGACCAGGGCAAAAGCGGCTAAAGCTTGCACACTGCAGACTCGACAGCACCAGCAGCAGCACTGCTCGTAGCGGCCTATCGTATCCGACGCTTCTTTTCACGTAGCGTATCCGTGGATTTGTGCCGGCATACCTCATGGCATTTGTGGGTCCGTTTCTCCATCTACGATATACGAATTCAGAATTTACCTAGTACCGATGACAAGTGTTGGCTTTCCACGTCATGAATTTTTAGTGTTCCAATCATTCGCAAAAAGAAAAGCAATGTCGTGTGCTTCAGCTTTTCTGGCATGTATACGCATGTACGTACTGCACGGTGCATATAGCATTATTAAGAATATTTGAAATTATCATGATGTGATTAGCTATGAGTAATGTATGCATTCAGTTACACGATCCAGCACGGTGGCATAAGGTGTGTGACAGTTTGAGTGTGCATCTTTTTACAATACCGGTAGAAATGATTCAAACTTATGCGGAGAAACATTTTGTCAAGGAGGAGGACAATGGAAAAAAAAATCAATGTCTGTAAATCCACTCCTCTGTAGCTCTGCCTAAATTGAAGACACGGGTGCACCGAACAGAATCTCAGCACCACCTTCATCTATAGGCTCGTTCGTGCTCCTTTCTCCCTTCGCCCGTCCAACCTCCCTCTTTCTCCCTCTCCCACTCTCTGTAGCTCCCCATGATGGAGTACGAGGTGGAGATGCAGGTAGGCAGCCGCCAGCCCTGCCGCCGATGCCATGCCTCCCCTGCTCTCTCTCTCTCTCTCTCACACACACACACACAAGAAAAGCAAGTACTGCGATGGCGTGGCAGGTGGCCGACGGAGGAGGCGAGTGATGAGGAGTGCCATGGAGGCGGGAAACAGCCGAAGGAAGGAAAGCAACGACGAATGAGAGGCAGACACGCATGACACGGTTGATTTGGTTCGATGCACACGTATCTTCAATCTAGACACAGCTGCAGAGGTGTGGATTTACAGACCTGCTGCATAGAATTTTTTTTCAAAGGCAATGGCCCGCTCGTGTAGAATTGTGGGCTTCTTTTGATTACATTTGTAATGACATGGATAAACTTATATCATACTCCAACTTATTAGAAATCAGATAGTAATAACAATTAGGGGCAAACTATTCTTTTATTAAAGGTATTTTTTCTTACATCCTACGAGGTAAGATAAGATCGAAGTGAACTAAGTTTTTGAAATCCCTCTATTTTTAAAAAGCTAGTTTATTTTTTTTAAAAAAATCGAGGTTAACCTTAGATACATTTATCGACACTCCTGCTTATTGGTCTCGCAAGTTTTTTATCCATGCACTTGTTACAACATAACTTCTGCTGAAAAACTAGTGAAAATTACTTCTATGAAAAAAAAAAACAACACAATATACGTATCGAAATACCATCCTCCAACAAAAGTGACAGATACTTTAATCACGCCCAGGCCCCAGGATCTAAGTCAGAACTACGAGTCATGGCAAGAAAAAATTAGGCAAAGCCGCTTTCGTTGGTTCGTTGCTCCCTTTACGCTTTGCAAAATTTCCCGGCCGTCTTTTTCTCGGACTCTGACTAGCCGTGCTCGACATGCCGCACTGCAGCCTGCACTGCACTGCCGCGCACACGCAGCTTTCGCCTTTAGGCCTGCCTCCCAAAAGCCCCGCTATTTAAGCACGCATGGCAATTGGCACACACCTCTCCAGCTCTAGCAGCAACTCTCAGTCCCAGCGTCAGACTCTCAAGCCACTCTTCCCCACAAGTCCACTAATCCACTAATACTTCAGTGTAGGAGTAGTACCTTCCATGGAGACGGCATATCAAGAAAGAGAGCTGCACCAGAGGCAGGCCTGGTGCTGGTGGCCTCTGGACACCATGGCGTACAGCTTGGACATGGACACCAGCACCGGCAGCAGCTGCAGCCTCTTTGGCTGGGATCCACAGCTCTTCTACTTCGGTCAGGCCGTAGCGGGAATTGGTGCCAGTGATTCTGCTGCCGTTGAGCGCCATGAGCATGAGCTTCTCGTCCCAAAGAGTAGGCGCCCGCCGCCGCAGCAAGATACCGACCTATCTTTCGTTTCTCTTTGGTCTCACGTCTAGCTTGTCTACATGGCGGCGATGTTGGTTTTCAGGCATGGAGTCGCTGGTATCCGAGGCGTCGACGACGGTCACAGGCTCGCCCGAGGTGCAGGACGCGATGGCGATGCGCAGGGAGCTGGACGAACTACTACGAGTGAGTGCAAGCTTCAGATGTGTTAAGATTCCCAATGTATTCCCAAATGATCAAAGTGTGCAGTTCTTATGCGAATCTTGTTTGTTGTCACCCATTTTATCAGAATCTATGGGACTCGGAGGAGGAAGACTTCAGTTCCTGCGGTGCTCTGATTCCACTCAAGGAAACGCGCGGCATGTCTATCCAACGTAAGAATTTTCTAGCTAGGCTTCGGTTGGAACACGGGACTTTTTTTCTTTTAATTTCTGTGTTTTTTCCTTAAATTGAACTTATTCATACGAAATTTTTGTAAGATTTCTATAAAATTAGAGTATTCCAAATCGAACCTTAGTTGTCTCTGAAATTGTAAACTCTGTTGTGGTTTGGCTTAGTTTACACTCTACCCCCCCCCCCCCTTTTTACTCCAACCAAGGACATCGGTATTATAAATTCCCATTTATTTCATCATAGTTGTACGATTCCAAACAACTAGGACAACTTTGATGATGATGATGATGATGATTAAATAACCATATAATGCTTGTGACATGTACTCCTATGTATGGGCCAATCAAGATCAGCATCACATTGCCCTCCTAGCTAACCCATCATTAGTGCATCATGCACCGGGCTGAGTTAATAGGCAGTAGTAGCCCAGTACTGGTAAAAACCGGATCTTTTACATTCACCGAGATTATGGTTCCCTTAATCATTCTGCCTTCCGAAGTCGGCAGCAAGCTGGGTTAGAGGCTGTCGTGCTTTGTTTGAAATATTCTGTTTCTGCAGATGAGCATAGCTTCGATCTCGGCACGGTTTCGCCGACGGTGCCCACCTCGTCGGAGAAGACTCCGCCGCCGCCGACACCAGCAGAGCCTCCCAGTTCTTCGTTATCACAAGGCAGCGGGGACGCACGGGCCAGTGACACTAGTGGCGCCCATTGCCGAGCTGTTGGAGCCAGCAGATCGTCCAAGCGCTCGGCACCGAAAGGTGCCACCTTGCCGACCCTGTTGTCACGCTCACGCTGAAGGGCAGCGGTAAATTAACATGTCTCTTAACCTCGTTTCGTCACCTCTGCGGACAGAGAACGGATCATCGGGAGGGACCGAAAGCTGCAAGAGGAGCAGGGCGGCGTCGTCCACCGCCGGCGCCGGCTCAGTGCTGCGGCCGTTCGCCGTGGTGAAGCCCAGCGCGGCGGACGGCGAGGGGACGCTCGCGGACGTCAACGAGTGGATCCTCAGGCCGCCTGCCCGTCCTGTCCGGCACCCAGTGGGGGAGTTCGCGTGCGCCCCACGGGTGGCGGCCGGCAACCGGCCAGCGCCGTCGGGCAAGACGGTGGCCGGATTCACCAGGCTCCACACCAGGGGAAGAGGCACGGTAACCGTTGTAATGACAAGAGGATGAACGAACTGTACAAGAATGCGTACGCATGCATGCTACTGTCTGACGTCAATCCAGTGCTAGGTAGCTTAGTTAGCTGAAAATCATTCCTTGCTGCATATCTGATGTAAATTTGTCACTGAATGTGCTGCGGGGTAAAAATGATGCATTTTGTTCTCGAAAAGATTAATTTGTTCCAAAATGTTCGTTGGTATGCATTTCAGAATCACAATGAGGATGAATTTGGAATTAAGTGTGCAAGCAGAGAAGATTGTTCACGCTGATGAAAAATATGGAGTACTTATAATCAAGACAACATTTATCATAATTTTTTTTAATAAGATAAATATATAAATATAAGGATACCGTTAAAAGTCAATAACGAAAAGCCTGTTTGGAGGCCTGGCCCACGAAGGCCCAATCAAAGCGCAAGCATCACTTCCCTTCCATACTACTACACCCGAGGCCTGGCCACGAAGGCCCAGTCCGCACCCAGATTCCCAGAAAAAGGTAATCAGTCCGATCCCCATCGCCGACCGGCCGTGCCTCACTCCGCCCCAACTCCGCCCCCGTGCCCCGCCGGCGGCGGAGTCCTCTCTTCCACAAGTGCGGACGAGTTGCGCGTGGGGAAATGGAGGTAGCGCTACCAGAAGCGCCCGCGGCGGGCAGCGACAAGGAGGTCCTCCCCCGGCTGCCGGAAGAGATCCTCACGGAGCTCTTCGCCCGGCTACCGGCCAAATCAGTCGGCCGCTTCCGCTGCGTGTCCCGCGCGTGGTGCGCCATGCTCTCGTCGGCCCAGTTCGTGGACCTTCACGCGCGCCTCGCGAACCGGCGGGGCCACCCCAGGCTGCTCCTCACCCCGGTGGGGTCCTCGTACGACGGCTACGTCTACTCCTGGCGGCCCGGCGGTGCCGTGGAGAAGCTCATGCCGGACTGCTTCGGGGACGGGATGACCGTGCCTCTCACCAAGCCCTGCCGCGGCCTCGTCCTGATCCGGTCCGCGGATCACGGTGGCTACTTCGTGTGCAACCCTTCCACAGGCGCCGTCGTGCCTATCCCGGAAAGCAAGGCGCCCTTGAAGATGATTTGGCGGCCTGCGATGTCTGAGGCCGGTCCGCCACCATTCTTCTTGTACGTGTCGTATGGCCTTGGTTATTGCGAATTGAGGAAGGAGTTTAAAGTGGTGCGTCTCTTCACCTACGCTGAAGTTGAAAACAATGTGGTGACCTCCACAAGCTGCGAGGTGTTCGTCCTCGACACACCTGCGTACTGGAGGCCTGCTGCCGAACAGCCTCCATTGTGTTGGGCGGAGGAGAAGAAGCCGGCAGTCTTCTTAAATGGGTATCTGCACTTCCTATGCAGTGATGGTGGCATCACCACTTTCAGTGTCAGTGATGAGACCTTTGGTTCCCTGCCACCGCCGCCTTGTTTGGAGAGCACCGCTACTGTACTGACAGAGCTGGATGGGTGCTTATGTGTATGCTCTGACAGTGATGATGGTTACCATGTCTGTCTGCTGAGAGATTACAAGGAAGCTCGGTGGGAGAAGCTGTGTCACATTGATCCATGGACCTGGCCAAAACCTGAGCGCGCGCTGCTGCAGTCGCTTTGGATTGCCCCGTTGGCAATATACTCCTACCAATCATATGATAGGAAAAAAATCTTGTTCGGGACAGGTGATTGCAAGGTGTTTGCTGTAGATACAGATTGCGGTGCTCCAGAGACTGTACTCACACCAGATGAGACCATTATTGGCAGTTGTGAGGATGACGATATACCAGCACTAGGTATTTTTGAGGAAAGACTTGTCTCTGTGGGGCGTTCAATTGAAGAGCTGATTTTTTCATCACCAACAACTAAAGCTTGGTCAGATATCCTCAAGTGGCTACCTACGCACTCGGTTTTGGAGTTGAGCTTGGTGTGCAGGGAGTGGCGTGCAATGATTATGACTGATTGTTTTATCCGATCACATGTTATCCATGCAAATTTGAATAAGAGCCCTCGTATAATGTTCATTATGGATCCCCGCTTCGGTTCATATATGGATTTGGAAACTTGCATTGCTACACATGGACCAAACTTGATTTCCTCTCTTGTATGTTCCCAGCCCTGCCATGGCCTTAATGCGGGGAGTTGTAATTTCTGGAGTTTCGTATGCAATCCTGCTATAGGTTATTGTGAGCACATAGAATTTAATGATCATGGTCTCATCTTCTTTGCTGGTCGCATTGGGTTAGGTTACAACATGGAGCTTAACAGGCATGTTGTGGTGCACATTACCTACAAAGAGAAGAACATTGAAACAAGACATTATCAATTGCAATGCAAAATGCGGTATGTGAATGACAAGGAATGGCATTCAATTGATCCTCCTCCTAGACCAGTAGCTGACATGCCTCCCACCTTCGTCAATGGCAAAATCTACTGGATGGTAGAGCCTTCTGTTGGACCCATTCCTTCAACATGTGAAATCATTGCATTCAATGTCAATACAGATGAATTTGAAATTCTGCAAGGTCCACCGTGTAGCCATAAGAGCGGGCGTATGACCATCCTCCGGCTGCAAGATATACTTTGTGTGGCCTGTTCAGATCGGAGAGCAAACGCACTTGACATATGGATGATGAATGACTCCGGAGTGTGGTTAATGGTGTATCATATAGATTTTGTAGAGTTTTTTCCGTATTACTTGTCAGAGAGCACTACGCCATTAGCTGTTGATCCAAATGATGGACGGATTTTGCTCAATACAGGCTTTTCTTTGGGCTACTATGACCCTAAAAAGGCAACACTTGAGACAATCTACACTGAACGCAGGCTGCAGCATAGATTGAAGTTCTGTCCCATTATATGCGAAGAAAGCTTAGTCTGCCCACTTAGCCCATTCTAATGCTTGGTAGGTGAACATCTATTCCGTAAGTGGATGAGGGCGCTCTTAGCAGCAGGTTTTGTGACTGTACATTTATTCCACTAGACAACTTGTTTTAGCTTGTAGATAGGTTTATTGTTATTAAAGCCATGCATACGTGTCTGTAGTTTTCTAGATGCCTCTGCTAGGCACTTAGATGTTACTCATCAAAATCTTCTGTAAGTAAATAAACTGTTTTAGAGAACTTGATTTATCTTATTAACTCAGCAGAATCATGAATTGAGTTTCTTCTTGGTTATTTTTACGAGGAAGTAGCTTACTCCTATGTTATTGTAAATTCATAGCCATGTATATATTGTAGGCATCTTATTACCTCAGCAGCAGTTAAGTTTTCTTATCTGATTGTTTTCATGAGCAAATAAGCTTTTGTTACTACAAATTCATAGCCAAGTAGACATATTTGTAGGCATCTCTTCTGAACAACTGCTTGTTTTTTTGAACTAATTTAATGTAAAAGCTAGTCTCATGTTCAGTTTCACTCATTAAAGATTTGTCCTTTTGTGTGCAGGCTTAACCATATTCAGATTTGGTACTGCACCTGGAAGTAAATTTTCCTCAAGCTCATGAAATGAATTTGGTTTCTGTGTATCCTCTTAAATGGATGGTGAAGGGAGGTTGCCAACGCTTTGGGGCTGAAACGATGGGTGCGTCCTATACCTCCCAAAGCTTTCGTCTCCAATAGTCAGTTTGTCTTCTGCAACAGCCTGTAATGTCAGTAATTTTTGTGGTTTCGGTAACTTTCTTGCTGGATGCTTGGTGACAGTCAGGGTGCTTTCTTCCTTTGCTTATTAAAAATTTAGTGTCATTGACTCAGATGATGCCTTACTGCAAATAAGCTGATTTGTTTACCTCTGACAGTAAGGCTCTGTTTGGTTTGTTGTATTGAGCTGGACGGGCCTTGTTGATATGCTCCGCTTTGAAGATGGTTGTGAGGTTTATGGAAAAAGGTTCAACTCCCATGATTTGTGGTTGGGTTCATGAGAAATAGTTCTATTTTACTAGTTTAAAGAGAGATAGATTAACTTAAATAGTCAGTGATATAAAACATAGTATTTCTGGCTTAACCCTTTTACGTGAAGCGAGGATGAAAAAGTATAATTGGTTTTTTGTGTAGGTGATTTACGCAGTGTGCATGTGAGTATGAGCTGCATTTGGATCTGGACTGTTACAATGTACAAATGTGGCTGTAGCCTATTGACCTGTGCAGTCCTTACGGCACAAGTCTTTTTTACAAAATATAGAAGGCTTTGTCTTCATTTCGATTTTAGGTTATCCCGTGAAGAGATAAACGTCTTCTCATCCGCACGAATTAGGTAAATCTTTAATTTGGAAACTTATGATTCCATGTAACAGCGTCGGTGCACCTTGTGCCACAGCTTGGCACGAGTGACTTCCCATGAACTGATGATTACTCTCTTGTCTTGTGAACTGACTCTCTCTGTCCTTTTTTAATTTGTTGTTCTAAGGTGTGTACGCATAAAGATTAAGGATTAAAGATAATAAAAAAGATGAAATCGAGAAAGAGAGAAAGAGAGAGAGATAGAAATATATTAAAAATAAAGAAAGATATATTGAGAAGCAAAAATAACAAGCAAAAAAAGAAATTTCTGGGACGGAGGGAGTAACATATTGGAGCAGCATAATATCGTTATACATTGCACCAGGCACCATGTTGGATCGCATCTTTCACAGGGAGATTCCCCATCATTCACAGTGGAAATTTCTGATGATTAAAGAACATCCTAGCCACTCTAGAGACTTAGATATATACTCTTCGGTTTTAAAATATTGACACTATTGATTTTTTTATCAACTTTGATCATTATCTTATTCAAAAATTCTATTCAAATGTGTAAAATTCTGTTATTATTTGCTTTATCATTAATGATATTTAGATCCTAACTAATAATTTTACATATTGGACAACTTTTTTGAATAAAACAAATGATCCACCATGTAGCCATAAGAGCGGGCGTATGACCATCCTCCGGCTGCAAGATGTACTTTGTGTGGCCTGTTTAGATCGGAGAGCAAACGCACTTGACATATGGATGATGAATGACTCCGGAGTGTGGTTAATGGTGTATCATATAGATTTTGTAGAGTTCTTTCCGTATTACTTGTCAGAGAGCACTACGCCATTAGCTGTTGATCCAAATGATGGACGGATTTTGCTCAATACAGGCTTTTCTTTGGGCTACTATGACCCTAAAAAGGCTACACTTGAGACAATCTACACTGAACGCAGGCTGCAGCATAGATTGAAGTTCTGTCCCATTATATGCGAAGAAAGCTTAGTCTGCCCACTTAGCCCATTCTAATGCTTGGTAGGTGAACATCTATTCCGTAAGTGGATGAGGGCGCTTTAGCAGCAGGTTTTGTGACTGTACATTTATTCCACTAGATAACTTGTTTTAGCTTGTAGATAGGTTTATTGTTATTAAAGCCATGCATACTTGTCTGTAGTTTTCTAGATGCCTCTGCTGGGCACTTAGATGTTACTCATCAAAATCTTCTGTAAGTAAATAAACTGTTTTAGAGAACTTGATTTATCTTATTAACTCAACAGAATCATGAATTGAGTTTCTTATTGGTTATTTTTACGAGGAAGTAGCTTACTCCTATGTTATTGTAAATTCATAGCCATGTAGATATTGTAGGCATCTTATTACCTCAGCAGCACAGCAGTTAAGTTTTCTGATCTGATTGTTTTCATGAGCAAATAAGCTTTTGTTACTACAAAGTCATAGCCAAGTAGACATATTTGTAGGCATCTCTTCTGAACAACTGCATGTTTTTTTGAACTAATTTAATGTAAAAGCTAGTCTCATGTTCAGTTTCACTCATTAAAGATTTGTCCTTTTGTCTGCAGGCTTAACCATATTCAGATTTGGTACGGCACCTGGAAGTAAATTTTCCTCAAGCTCATGAAATGAATTTGGTTTCTGTGTATCCTCTTAAATGGATGGTGAAGGGAGGTTGCCAACGCTTTGGGGCTGAAACGATGGGTGCGTCCTATACCTCCCGAAGCTTTCGTCTCCAATAGTCAGTTTGTCTTCTGCAACAGCTTGTAATGTTAGTAATTCTAGTGGTTTCGGTAACTTTCTTGCTGGATGCTTGGTGACAGTCAGGGTGCTTTCTTCCTTTGCTTATTACAAATTTAGTGTCATTGACTCCGATGATGCCTACTGCAAATAAGCTGATTTGTTTACCTCTGACAGTAAGGCTTTGTTTGGTTTGTTGTATTGAGCTGGACGGGCCTTGTTGATATGCTCAGCTTTGAAGATGTATGTGAGGTTTATGGAAAAAGGTTCAACTCCCGATTTGTGGTTGGGTTCATGAGAAATAATTCCATTTTTACTGGTTTAAAGAGAGATAGATTAACTTAAATAGTCAGTGATGTAAAATATAGTATTCTCAATTTAACTCTTTTACGTGAAACGAGAATGAAAAAGTATAATTGGTTTGCTGTGTAGGTGATTTACGCAGTGTGCACGTGAGTATGAGCTGCATTTGAATCTGGACTGTTACAATGTACAAATGTGGATGTAGCCTATTGACCTGTGCAGTCCTTACGGCACAAGTCTTTTTTTACAAAATATAGAAGGCTTTGTCTTCATTTCGATTTTAGGTTATCCGTGAAGAGATAAACGTCTTCTCATTCGCACGAATTAGGTAAATCTTTAATTTGAAAACTTATGATTCCATGTAACAGCGTCGGTACACCTTGTGCCATGGCTTGGCACCAGTGACTTCCTATGAACTGATGAGTACTCTCGTCTCTTTTTACTTGTTGTACTTGTTGTCTTGTGAACTGATAATTACTCCCTATGTCTCTTTTTATTTGTTATTTTAAAGTGTGTGGCACAAAGATTAAGGATTAAAGATAATAAAAAAGTGAAATCAAGAAAGAAAGAGATAGAGATAAAAATGTATTAAAAATAAAAAAAAAATATTGAGAAGTGAAAATAACAAGTAAAAGTAAAAAGAGAAATTTCTGAGGACAGAGGGAATAACATATTGGAGCAGTATAATATCGTTATACATTGCACTAGGCACCATGTTGGATCGCATCTTTCACAGAGAGATTCCCCATCATTCAGTGGAAATTTCTGACGATTAAAGAACATCCTAGCCCCTCTGAGACTTAGATATATACTCTTTCAGTTTTAAAATATTGACACTATTGATTTTTTATATCAATTTTAATCATTATTTTATTCAAAAATTCTATTCAAATGTGTAAAATTTTGTTATTATTTACTTTATCATTAATGATATTTAGATCCCAACTAATAATTTTACATATTGAACAACTTTTTTGAATAAAACAAATAATCAAAATTAATGTTAAAAATCAACAGTATCAATAATTTAAAATCGGAGATACTAAATGAAACATGTACTATACTACCTCCGTCTCAAAATACGTGTTCATTTAGGTTTCGTGACATCTAACTTTAATCAATTATTTTTATATATTTAATTAATTTTAAAAACCTGGTATTTGTACTTTTAAATTCTTCACAAAAAATACTTTCATAATATATATTTTGGAAATATTAAAATTAATTTATATTTATAAAAATCATTGGTAAAAATAAGTTTGACTAAATCAGATGTACACTTATTTTAAGACAGAGAGAGTAACAAATTAGAACAGTGGAATGACAGTTTTTATGACAGCTTGAATCTGATGCAGAGTTAACCCATTTGCACGATTTAAATAATTGAAGATAGAAAACTATGAGCAGTTTCAAAAAGTTACATGATTTACAGCAATGAAAGTTAAATGGTATAAGTACAGAGTATTCTGGTAAAAACATACAATCAGTGACCACTAAAACCGCCGCCTTAGAGATGTTGGGTGCACAAACGAGACCATCTGCCGCAATGGTTTTGCTGGGCGAGATGTCAGCATCGGCTCTTTTCAGAGAAAGCATAATGTATGCATACCACTGTACCTCCATGATTTCTTGCACGAAAATAACCTGGTCTTAAGTTAGATGCAAAAGCCACGAATATTATTCATGGTGGCAGGTGTACAGTGCCAAATGCTGTTTGTTGAAGAGTTGGAGAATGCTGAATTGGTAATCACCCTGTTGAAGAATTTTGTTCTTTCCTCCCTGTACGTTAACCTTCTAGTGCAGAAAGCTCAACCTCCTTGGTACAAGGACGGTATGCTGCAAATGTGCTATCATTTGCAAAAGAGCCCGGATTAAAGCAAGTGATTCCGGTATATTTGAAGGCTTTCTGCTCGCTTTTGTCACCCAATACTATCTGCAGAAGTTTTAAAAAGAGAAAATGTGAGAACACACCATGCAAGCTTATACTGTAAGTGATTATCGTTATTTAGCAAAAGTTGACTTATAATTGTTCATGTTCAAGGATTCAAGCTGACAAGAGAAGGCACTGAAACTATAACAGCATTTTTCAACTCTGGCAGCTTCCATAAGTTTCATTTTAAATGGCATACCGTGTGTGGGGTTGGATACAGCCGAAGGCAATGATCGTAATTCCATATGATAGGTTGAATGGTAAGAGGTAATGGACAAAGATGACCCTGATGGGTGATTGTTGCTACAAGCTGGAATGGAAAGGATAAGTTAATCTCTTAGAAAAGAAGGAAAAAAATTTATGTAATAACAACAGTAAGTTATTTAATTTACATGCTCGAATGGGTCACTAGTTTCCTCTGTTGTTGGTGGAATTAGACATGAGCGTCGCATCCTGTAAAGGAGATCTTGTCGGAAAAACACAATTTCTTGTGTATAAAACTTCACCCTGAAAAATCATTAGCTCTTCTTTATTGGAGATAGAACAGCAAAAAATTACAAATCTGTAAGCTAAAATTGTTGTATTCATCATGACAACCTGGTCTAGATTAGTGAAACAGTTTGGAAAAGATGTTCCTTGCCCTACTACTATCTGTGGTTACTAGTGAAAATAAGGAACATTTTCCTAGCTTCAGCGGTCAGTGGATGACAATTCAGCAAACAAAACAAAGAGTACGCCTAATACCAAAGTGCCATGCATGCATTATGTTGTCTAATAAAAATTATGATACTCAAGCATGGTCTTTAAGCCCTTCATGTGCACATTGACATCATGCAACGTGAGAACTGTGCAAAAGGATCCTATGATAATTAGGAGCATAGATGTATAAATCAGCATAGTGTCTACATAAATTCTTAAAAAATCAAATACCAGTACACAAATAACATGGCCAGAAATATTAAGTGACAGCTTATGTTTTTGCTACATTTTGTAGCACAATAATTTATGATTGGCCGATGACAGATAACAATTGCACATCTAGCATGATTTGAAACATAAGATAAAAATAACACTGTTGTTCATTAATTGTCTTTGGTTGATTGCTTTAACTTCTAGAATTGAAGATATCATCTGTCCTCATTTCTCAAGTGGTGTTTAACGTATACAGATTCATTTTAATGTAATCCTTGTACAGTTGAAATTTTTTGGCATTAGTTTCTAACCTGCAGGGGTTGCTTATGAAGATTGCATTGGGGATGTGCTTCAGAAGTTCTTCAGTCAGATATTTAGGAAGTGCACACCTTGGGAGCGCTTTAGAAGGTCCTGCAGATTTGTTATCAAGTAAGAACACCTTATAAAATGCTGAAGAACCTATCCTTCCAGCTACCTGGGGAGGTGGCTGGAAATATATACAGTGAACAAACTCTTTTCTAATGCTCTCAGTATCCTATAGACGTTCCTACATCTAAAATAGCAAGGTAAAGGTATAGCGTAGGATGTAGAAAAAATGGACCAAGTTAAATCATGATCAGGCCACAAAATTGGAGGCAGAAGTGGATCGTATATATGCATATGAGCAGTTATCAGCTAAAAGTGCATCACTGAGTTTTGCAGTACCTGCATCATCAGGACCAGGAATGAATAGAAAACGGCTGTGCTCCTTTAATCTAGATCGAGCTGCTATCATTTCGCCAAGATTTCCAAACTGCAATCTGTGTGAATTTAGATAGTTAGGTCCTATCTTGCACATGAGTAGCAAAAACAAGATAAACACCAAAGCCCCTCTAGAACATAAAGTCAGACCTGAGCTCTTCAAATGAATTGAATGCTAGATTGCAGGGCCGAGAGCAGAAATTGCCCATCAAGACAAAGAGGGAAGGCACTGCTTCCATACTATCATAACCATCAAGAACAAGAGCTAGCTTCTCCATGGTCTTCTCTACGAGATATGATACATGAACATTCTGGCAGTAGGACGACATAATGATAGTTGCGGAAAATCAAGAACTAATGTAAAGTAGAAATACCTCAGGATTGTCCACCCAAACATCCGAAAGTATTACAAACATGTCATTAACAGCCTTTTTTTCCAGTGATGACAACCTTAGCTGTTTAATAGTATTGGCAACAAAGATTGTCATTGAAGATGTTTTCTGATTATTTTAAATTTGGGAAGCATTTTTTTCATAAAAAAGAACACAGGTATTGAACTTACTGTTTCTTCCATTGGCAGTACACCACCCCCAAAGAAATCAAGCCCCATAAGCAATGAAAGCGATGCTTCCCTGTCCTCCAGGGGAGGAAATCCACATGTATTGACCTGTGCATGATTTGAATATGAGCGCATTCAACAACATTGTACAGCAAGTCATTTATCTAGGAGACAAGAATCACAGACCTGGAAAATGCCATTTGAAAGAAGCTCCCCTTCAGCCACAATTACAGTATTTTCAACAAAAAAACCTGAGGTGATTTTGTGTTATATGTTAAGGAAACAATAGTACTCTCTGAATAAGATCATAGAACCAACCATGGATCAAGGCAGATACTGCTTTAATTTTGATGCATATATGGTAAATTTCTAACCAAAGGAAATTTTGAAACATATCCTTCTTAGTATGTATCTGAAACATTTTTTAACTGTCATAGCAAAGCTATGTATCTTTATTTTATGATATTAACATGAGGAAAAACAGTAAGCAGCAACAACTGTTCAACATTAAAGCAGGTTGCTAGGATATTGCACTCGATAAGTCAATTGGCACTGCTCCAGTAAGATCCTCCAAGTAGAACTGGCGCTCCTCCAGCTGTGATATAACTCCCATAATCCATCTCCTTCCTGTGCACCCAATTAGTGATTGTATCGAACTTATCTGCATGAAAAAATGGAAAAATAAATTATGAAAACTTCTTCAAGGACATGCCAGTTTTGGGAGTAAGTATTGGGGTTGGGGATCACAGACATGAGTTCATGGTGCAGAAAGTACAAAACAAAATGGGGCATACCTCAGAGCTTGTGTCTTCAGTCATAACCATGTCAAAAGCTGGCTTGGAGAAATATTTATCGCGAGAGAGGCACTGAAGCAACACTTGGTATCTGTCCCTATAGAGGGATGCTTTATCTCTGGCTTCACCATGGATAGCTAATCTGCCAGCATGCCTATTATACACAGAAAAAGGTATCTTAGCATCAACATAGGTAACTCAATTTTCTCCTTTTTGCGTTTTCACTTTTATTTGGATCATTATTTATAATGTTTCTTTCCATCTCTTTTCTACTTCTAATACATATAATCAGTATGGGCTCTTTTCCCCTCCTGTTTCATAAAAAAAACATAGGTAACTCAAAATCTCTACCTCCCACTTCATCAGTAACATAGAGTAAAATATTCAGAAAACAAGCGTTTTACAAGTCATACGTTATATGTGAACTTATGATCAAGGAAATGAGTTTACGTGCTACATATAGTTAAACCAAAATATCCAAGTTACTGAAACGAAAATTCAGTAAATAAAAAGTAATGAAGAGTGATTTCTTGACGACAACAAAAACCATGCATTTAGTGCATTCCTACATAAGGATTGGTAAAGTATCATTGCAAGCAGACGAGGGTCAGCTCATAACCATCATCAAAATTATCAACCCTACAGAAGTAAAACAATAAAAAATAAAATAAAATTGCTGGCCTTGCACAAGCAGGAGCCACGTGCACCGTGCTGCCCTTTTTAATCAGATACCAACATAGTGCCCTCCATTCTCTTAGAAACAAATATTCTTGTTAACTTGTGCTTGCTTTGGCACAAGCCACTCGATCATCAATTCGAAATGACTACTTTAGCGTCAAATTTGGCCAAATTAGCAGTCATTCAGCATGACCCAGTAGCGAAACCCGTAGAGAAGGGGAATTTTACTAAATCCCTGAATTGAATTACACAGATCTACAAAGAAAAAAACAACGTTCACATACTCGTAGAAAACTTTCTTGATCGGGTCGTAGTGGAACCGCGGGACAAGGAACGCGTCCACCACCCGCAGCGCCGACCGAGAACTGGTGGTCGCCGGCGACGCCGCGTCGACCGCCTCCTCCGCCTCGACGAGCAACGCCACCACGCGCCGGACCGCGTCCCGATCCAGTATCGACGACTGCACTGCGCGCACCACCCCCAAGCCCAGATACACAGGCGTCAGATGACATCGATAACTGCGTAGGAAAGGAACGGCGCGGGAGCCCTAGAGGGAGAGCTGGCTTACGCGGCTCCTTGTCGAGCTCGTCGAGGAGGAGATCGAGCGCGTCGTCCTCGGCGTCGGGGAAGCGGTCCAGGAAGGCGGCGGCCTCCTCGAGGGCGTCGACCTTGAGGGTGAAGCCGCGCAGCTTGAACTTGCGCTGTAGCTTCCTGCGCGTGGACGGCGGCGCCATTGGAGAGAGGCAGGGAGCGTGGGGGGAAACAGGGAGTGGCGGGAAACGCGGGTTGGGGTTCTTGGGGGAGTGGCGGGAAGCGGGATAATAATGGTGGCTCTCTGGGCTTCTCGATGCTGTGCGTGTCTTCTTGGGCCGTGAATTGGATACTGTTTGGGCCCAATGTCATGTTACAAAATACTGGAAGCCCGGGCCGGACCTAACTCGGAGTTGGGCTTTGGTAGCACCTATGGCTGTAGCCTATAGGTGGAAAGAAATGCTTTCTCAAAATTTTACTATATCTTGACAATTATCTTATGCTTGCCCCATCTAATTTGAGCCGAGATCGAGAATCTTTCTACCTTAAATTCATTTGAGACAGGCTAATTTTTTTTCAATTTTTTTCTTTTAAACATATATTACAACAACTTGTTCATAATTTAACTTTCGTGATTGTTTAATTTGCAGTGACGCCGGACGTGGCGAGCCAGCGAGTAATCGCGCCGTCGCTTGACCTACCATCACCACACGGACCCCTCGCCGCGCCGCCGCGTGCCGCGGAGCCCGTATACGTGTGCGCTGCCGCTAGAAGACCGGCCGTGCGGGCGCTGGCGCCCCGATCCGCTCCTGAAATCCCACGTCGACGTCGCGCCGGTGGCCCAGCGAGCGTCGCGGTCTCTCCCGCCTCGTCACGGTCGAATCCGATACGACGAGATGGTGGTTAGCGTGGCCGCCACGGGGCACGGCACGGACGCCGAGACGGTGAGCCCCACTGTCAGTTACTACGACAACTTGATAGCGACGCTTAACGTTCACTCATCACGGCCTGCCGTGCCGAGGCACGCCGGCGCGCTGTCCGCCACCGCGGCTGGCTTCCATTATTAGTATCACGGCACAGCAATGCGTCGGAATTCTACTGCCAACAGACCACCACCACAGACGAAATCCTCTGCAACAGAGCAGAGGACACGCAGCAGCAGCCATGGTGCTCTCGCACGCGAGCTCGAGCTGGGAGGCCCCCGTGGCCTCCACCTTTGCGTCGCGCTCCGTGCTCGAGAAGTTACCGCGGTGACGATCCACGGACGACTCGCTGGGCTGGTTTCATCTTCTCCGGCGGCGCTGAGGGCGGGTGCTGATGGTTCTTGGCTGCACGCGCAGGTACCGGATGCCGGAGCGGTCGATCCCGAAGGAGGCGGCGTACCAGATTATCAACGACGAGCTGATGCTGGACGGCAACCCGCGCCTGAACCTGGCGTCCTTCGTCACCACCTGGATGGAGCCCGAGTGCGACAAGCTCATCATGGACTCCATCAGCAAGAACTATGTCGACATGGACGAGTACCCAGTCACCACCGAGCTCCAGGTACAATTGGATCATCCTAATGTTTCAAGTTCCATTCCACCTTCTTCCTATGGTTCGTACTAATTTTGACTTGTCGACGAAGAGTTTTGCCAGTCTTACGCATGCATCTTTCTGATTTTTCATTTGAAAAATGAAATCAATGGTGGATTGGGACGATAGTAAACCATGTTACTGTTTTTATTGGGACATGTAGCACTTGCCAAGAACTCTATCCTACCTCTTATAGTATGATAGAGTTCACTAGACCTTTTTCTTCCACAATTTAGCAAGAAAATTTATCTGTCATACTCTATTCTAAAATTGTTGTGGCAGGAGCCAAATTTAAACTAGCCGGTGACAACAATTTCAGAATGGATGGAATAATGCACAAGGGTAAATAAGGAATCCTTTGTTGCCGACGCATAATTTAGAAAATAGCCCGAAATAATTGCTGAATATCTAGTTACAATCATTTTTTTACACAACACAATAAAATACATAATTTTGTACTAAAGAAAAGCTCAGGGTGCATCTAGTAAGTACTAGCTTGCACAACAATGCCATGATGCCATGATGGTATTGTATGGTATTTCACCTTTTTCATGAATTTGATATGATCGACTCGGGTCGCCTTTTGCACTAGCAACCACTGAACTGAGTGGCTTCAATGGCTAGAGAAAACAACGTTTTTTAGTAGACAGTAGTTCATTTCAGGTAGATGAAAAGTTGTGGGCATGGTCTCCCTCTGGTGTCTCGCTTACTACTGTGATGGCAATTTCAGCTGGTTAAGGAGTACTCCCTCTGTTTTTTAATTTATATCGTCGTTGACTTTTAAATTCAACTTTGACCATTTGTTTTATTCAAAAAATTTGCTCAAATATGTAAAATTTTAAGTTGTGATTTAAACAACTCTAATGATAAATCAAATTATATCAGAATATATGAAATTTATCTAAATTTTTTTGAATAAGACGAATGGTCAAAGTTGAATTTAAAAATCAACAGCGACATCAATTAAAGAACGGAGGGAGTACATCAGTTCTTCGCTCATTTGCAGGGTCACTGCCCTTTTTTTACACCTATTCTTTTTTTACTAGTTAACACTCTGTTTGTGTTGGCAGAACCATTGTGTCAATATGATTGCTCACCTGTTTAACACGCCACTTAGAGACGATGAGACTGCTGTTGGAGTCGGAACAGTGGGATCCTCGGAAGCAATTATGCTTGCAGGTCTAGCATTCAAGAGGAAATGGCAAAACAAGAGGAAGGAACAGGGGAAGCCATATGACAAGCCCAACATTGTCGCTGGTGCTAATGTTCAGGTATAACCTTCTGTCCTACTGTCGAATAAGGTCTGCAAATGTTAACTACTAACTACTCTACTGTAATAAGTTCTGGTGTTCTCTGATGTTCCTAGGTCTGCTGGGAGAAATTTACTAGATATTTTGAAGTGGAGCTAAAGGAGGTTAAGTTATCTGAAGGATACTATGTCATGGATCCTGAGAAGGCTGTTGAGATGGTGGATGAGAATACTATCTGTGTTGCAGCTATGCTGGGATCTACACTCACTGGAGAGTTCGAAGACGTTAGGAAACTGAATGATCTTCTTATGCAAAAGAACAAGGAAACAGAGTAAGTATTTTTTTCTGTAGCCTATAGTATTACATTTCACATAGTTTTTTACCTGAAGCCACTACATGCTTTAGTTCTTTTCTTATGGAAATGGCCGTAGCAGTGACCCTCAGGGCAATGGAACATGCTTCATTTTCTTCATGACCCACAGTCCGTTACACATACTAAAACACAGGTGGGATGTGCCGATACATGTGGACGCAGCGAGTGGAGGGTTCATAGCACCATTCCTCTATCCCGAGCTTGAATGGGACTTCAGACTACCTCTAGTGAAGAGCATCAATGTCAGTGGGCATAAGTACGGCCTCGTCTATGCTGGTGTTGGCTGGGTCATTTGGCGGAGCAAGGAGGATCTGCCCGAGGAACTGATTTTCCATATAAACTACCTCGGGACAGATCAACCCACGTTCACGCTCAACTTCTCCAAAGGTATTTCCATTTAAATTCATCATTCTTTTAGTCCACTTAGTATCTTGCACAAAGTTAAAAGAGTGATTGGAACCAATTTTCGTTTGTGCAGGCTCCAGCCAGATCATTGCACAGTACTATCAGCTCATACGCCTAGGCTTCGAGGTACTTCCGTTACCTATTTTTGATTGCTTACATGGTACACAGTAGTTCGATTGTTCGACAGTAGGGTATGATGGAGTCATGGAGAACTGTAATTTGGTGTCATATCTCTGCAGGGATACAAGAGTATCATGAAGAACTGCATGGAGAACACAGCGAACCTGAGGGAAGGCTTGGAAGCGACCGGCCGGTTCGCGATCGTCTCCAAGGACTCCGGCGGCGCGCCGCTGGTCGTGTTCTCGCTCAAGGACAGCAGCGCGTTCACCGTGTTCGACATCTCCGATAACCTGCGCCGCTTCGGCTGGATCGTGCCCGCGTACACCATGCCCGCCGACGCCGAGCACGTGGCGGTCCTCCGCGTGGTCGTCAGGGAGGACTTCAGCCGCAGCCTCGCGGAGCGGCTGGTCTCCGACGTCCTGAAGGTCGTGCACGAGCTCGACGAGCGCGCGG
>BCLH01001083.1:0-10256 GCA_001602315.1 Zoysia pacifica | reverse complement strand
GGTTCAGTCCGGCAGAGCCGCAGCAGTAGGCCGAGGCACAAGGCACGTCATCATAGAGAAGCGGCAGATGGGAAGGCGAGATGATTGCTCGGCTCGCGTGCCATGATTGACCGGACGAGCCCCGCCTGCGGCGCATGCAACCTGTTCGGCTCGGCTGCGGACACCGTCCCGCCCCGGCACGCGAGCAGTCGATGGCCACGAGCCATGCTGCAGAGCTGCACGGTTTTGCCCAGTCCGTGTGCGATTTGCCCGTGCCCCCATGCCTTCGGTCACACACTAAAGCCCGTGTTTTGCCAACATAAGTACCTCTCCGCAGTGGAAAACTCTGGACCGGTTTTCCTTCATCCGTGAACTCATGATGGCAATGCATCCGTCAATCATCGATCTCGCTCGCTCGCTCTCAGGACACGCGCGGCCCAACCGCGCGTTGCGACGAGACCGAATTGACGAGACAGCCCTTGCGTCAGTAGTACTGTACCCGCTGCAATGCCAACAGTGACACTGCGGCGCCACACATTTTGTCTCGCACAGCCTCTAATCCCACACCCCGTCGTGGCCTCGTCAGCCGGGACTCCTTCCGGCAGGCCGTGTGGCCGACGACGCAATCACTGGGAAATAATTGCGGCCGCGGGACCGGCTCGAGAGCGGGGCGAGTGGAGACGGCCAAGCCCGGGGGTGGAGCGGGTGCCCGCCGTGGCGCTAATGGTTGCGCCTGGCTCGTCGCCGGCCCGGTACCGACCGGTGGGCCTGGTCGCGCATGATTTCTTTCTCCTCCTTTTGCGTCTGCATCAGTGCGTCCCTGCACGGTGATACGGGGCTGGCCTGGCCGTTCGGATGCGCCCGGCTCGAGCAGTCGAGCTTCGACTCCTGTGGGTGCAGTTCGATCGTCTCTCTCCTGGGAGTACCCTATCCAATCGGTCAGCTACGTGTCCAGGTCTGTAGCCCTGCCTGAGGGTCGGTCCTGCCTATACTCCTAAGCAGATCCGTGAATCCGTCGAACGCGACCGCTGTCGAATTTCAGTTTCCCGCGCGGCGGCGTTACTCCGACCGAGGAGGACACGACCGTGCACCGCGCTAGCTGTTCCGCACGATCGACAGTTCGCCGGACGGGATGGAGGAGGAGGCGCGGGGCCCCGGCGAACTGTGCTCCCTACTCGCGGTCCCGGAGCGTCACCGGTGGTGGGTAGGGGGGCCAGAATTGGATCGTCGGCAGTCGGTGCCCCAGCTGTCGCTGGGAGCAGTCGGCTCGTCCGATGCCGGGTACACCGTCCAACGGCCGGTCGCTTCCTACCCGAGCGGAAGCGTGCACCATTTTTTACTGAAATTTTCTTTTTGTTTTCTCATTTCAAAAGATTTAAAAATAAAATTTTAGTGCTAAAAAAATTCATGTAACGTTTTAGTGAAAGTACAAAAATGCTGCAACCATCCAAACTATAAAGTGAGAAAGCTGTTACGAAGAGAAAAATATATTGAGATGTGAAATTTTTGTGTTAAATACAGAAAAAGTGTATTAAAAAGTGATAATGATATTCTCTTTGTCTATAATTAATTTTCATAATAGAATTTACTAGTTTCCTCTATTACTTGTTATTCTCGCTTCTCAATACATATTTTTTCTATTTCTCATACATCTTTATCTATATTTCTCCTCTTCGTTTTCAGCGTATTTCAACTTTTTCACCATTCTAATCACATGTCCACACCTAAAACGACAACTAAATAGGGACGAAAAGAGTATATTAGAAAGAGAGAAAAAGTATATTGAAAAATAAGAGATATATATTAGCAAGTGAGATAGGTGTGGGAAGAGAAAACATTAATTGGAAAGTGAAAAAATTGTATTAAAAAAAATGTACTGAAAAGTGAGAAAGTGTAGGTAAAAAAAATATATTAAGAAGTGAGAAAATTATTTATGTCATTCTAATATACTTTTCTCTCTTCCAACACATCTTTCTCATTTTCCGATATACTTTTCTCTATTCCCAACACAAATTTATCACATCCTAAAATATTTTTCTCTCTTACTAACAAATTTCTAATTTTTCCAATATATTTTTTATAATTTAGATGGTTTTATATATTTTTTACTTCCACTAAAAATGTTGCATGAAATCTGTACATCAAAATATTATTATTTTTTATTTTTTAAATGAGAAAATAAAAATAAAGCTGCACGCTTCCTCACGGGTAGGAAGCGACCGTGTGAAGCCTGCCTGTTGGATAAGGTACCCGGCATCCGACGTCGGACGAGCCCGACTGCTCCCAGCAACTGCTGGGGCACCGACTGCCGACGATCTCAATCCGGCAGGGGGCCAGGCGGCCAGCGCGGTCAGTGCGATGCGTACGCTGTGCTGCACTGCTGCGACGTCCACGACCGAGCGACCCCGGCGAGGCAGCTTTGATTGCTTTGCGTGGCGTCAATAATTGCCCTGGTCGCCTCACGTCGCCGGCCGGCGTGTGACAAGGGCGCGTGACGCCACCAACCGCGGGGGACCCCGGCTCTAATGATGTCTGGCCATGACTGATTAGGATCCGAATACGAAATGATTGGCGCGTGTGCATCGTCGGGCCGGCCTCGTACCGTACAGTAGTACTAGTATCATGTGACACATGATACTCCTACTAGTAGTACGGAGTACAAGTATATTGCTACAATCGTGCTCTGTATAGGGGAGCTGGAGCACCGCCCGGTAGACTAGCCGTCAGTTCATCACGCCCCGAGCGTCTCACGGAAACGGGCAACGGAGTTACGGAGAGCGTAGAGCTGCGCTAGGCGACCCAAAAAATCCTTCCATGGATATACGCCCAGCCCAGCTGACATCGACGAGTAACTGCTGCATGCAGCGCGGCAACATTGCAAGCTCGCTTACCCTAACGCCGAAGCGCGGCAGCGTCGGCAGCCGCCTCGCCCCGTCCGCAGGACGCCCTGCGTTTTTTTTTTTTAAGTCGAAGCGCCACACATCCATCCATCTAATCAGCGCGGCAGCTCGGCACGGAGGACGATCAGAACTGCCGGGCCAGGCGCGTCCGCACATGCCACGGCTGCGATCTGCCAGCGAGCAGACAGCGGCAGCAAGGACTGGGGCGTGGGGCAAAGCAGAAGGAAGGGCGGCGTCGTCCAGCTACAGATTGGCGCTTCTGCGACCCGCAACAGGGCGGACATGCATGGACCAGCAGCATGCAGGACCTGCGACCACGCAGTAGGACAGACCACAGACGAGGCGATGGGCGAAGCGAGAAACCAGCGCGCGAGGGCAGAGCAGCGCGCAGCGGGGACGGGACGGCAGGGAGGCGCGGCGCGTGCGGCTTCACGCCGCGGTAAATGAATGCATGCGGCTTCACGCCGGACTCGCCGGCCACTTGCGCGGCTGGGGCCAAGGCGCCCATGCCGTGCCCGTGGTGCCGTCACGTGAGCAACGGCCGTGGTCGGGGACTGGGCGCCGTGAATCAACCGGTTGCCGAACCGGCAAATGCTGCTGCAGACTTATTTTAACCGTAGAGGCGCGTGTTCTCCATGCAGCGACGACGGGTAAACTCCGGCACGAGAGGGCTCCCTCAGTCCCTCACCTGGATAAAGGACCACACCACCTCTATCCACCACCCCAACACAGAAGCGTCGCTGTTGCCCCGACGGGTAAGCTTACCGAAGACGCCGCCTGCTCCAAACGCATCCAACCAAGGATAAAATTCGAACCCGCTCCCGGCCACATGCCAACGCGCCGGCAGCCACTATCATGGTGTGGTGCCGTACCCATATCCGTTTGGCCGCGAGTGAGCGACCAGCACGGCATCCGCACGCCGGCGAGCGGCGACAGCATGATGCTCGAACCGACCCGTCGGTTTGTCCCCGTTGTACTAGTACGCACCAGCGGGATTGCCCGATGGGTGGTAGGAGTAGGAGTATCACGCGGGCCAGACACGGCGACGTCATGGGCGTCGGGTGCGGAGGGAGATTCATCCATGGGCTAATCATCATGGGCGTGCCTGCGTCCGTCCAAAGAGATGAAAAGAGAATTTTGGCCTGCTGCGTCGTCCTCTGGTTCAGGCTAAGGCGTCGTCCATCGTGCCTTGATTTATCCGGTTATTACTCTCGGTTAAGCTGATGAGGCTAACATCCGGGCGTGAAGATTAAGGAAACACAGGCAGTATTCTACTCTTACAAGTATCTCGAACTTGCTGCACGAACGCTTCGCCATTCCTCGCTCGCCCCGGGGAGCACGCACGCAAGCACCTGAGCCCCAAAAACTAACCGCTCCCCAAGGAACAAAACACCACGCAACGCACGCGCGTCCCGGCCGAGCACGGCGGACGGACGGGAGCTGAGGCGCCCAGCTTTCCGCTAAAGATCGCGGGCGCTACTAACAAATGCGGAAAGATCCGTCGCCCACGGGCAATGATTAACATAATTAATAACAACAGCTGCTCTCGCTGACAATATCAATTTAAAAACGGAGAAAACAGTAGTTAGTAATGTGCTACCGACTTGTAAAGTGACATTTATAATACTCACTACCGACCTTCTTCTCCTATTGTGGATGCTCTTATTCTCATTCTCAATCTCATGTACTGCTACAATTCACGCAATAACATCGGATGGAGATCGTAAGTGCCACGCGATATGCTCAAGCTAATTTAATGAAAATGCGATTCTCTTGCGTCTGCATTAATAAACCACTTGTAGAACTATAACGATGTTTTATGCCTAACCTTGGACTCTCTCGGAGTTCTACTAATAAACCGGTTAGTGGTAGCACGAATTCTAATTTATTCTCAGGTTGGCGCACCAACCGATGCACATAGAGTATTAATTACAGGACTGATTAACGAGGTTCCTCCTCCTGAAACACTACCAGTACTACTACACTATATTTAGAGCGAGCTCCAGACCTGAACTCACATCAATCAGTCCTTCATCAGTCTCCTCACCAAATGGCTATGGCTCCACTAAAGCCTGGCGGTGCCGAACATCACGGCACGGCCGAGGAAGGAGACAGCCCCATCACGTCCTCGCTTCCAAGGCGAGAAGGATGGTGGAAGCCATTCTTCCTCTTCCAAGGGTTCTGGGTCACGTCCCAAACCGCGAAGAGCGTCACGCTCATGCAAGCCCGGTTCCGGCCACGCGCCGACGACACCATCCTCGCCAGCTTCCCCAAGTGCGGCACCACCTGGCTGAAAGCCCTCGCGTTCACGCTTGCCAACCGCTCCCGGCACGCTGTCACGGACGCCTCGCATCCGCTCCGTACCCGGAACCCCCACGACCTCGTGCCATTCCTTGAGCTGCCTGACCGCGCCCGTCACCCTGTCGAGGAGCTGGAGGCTATACCCTCCCCAAGGCTTCTCAGCACGCACGTTCCATACACGTCGCTGCCCTCCGGCGCCGCCGGCGCCACGTCAAGGAGCCTCGGCTGCCGGGTCGTCTACCTGTGCCGGGAGCCCAAGGACATGGCCGTGTCCACATGGCACTACTATAACAAGGTGGGTCAGGGCTTCTCCATAGAGTTTGACAAGGCTTTTGAGCTGCTCTGTGAGGGGGTCTCGATTTTCGGGCCGTTTTGGGAGCACTATCTAGGGTACTGGAAGCGAAGCGTGGCAGAACCCGGCAGGGTTCTCTTCATGAAATATGACGAGATGATGGCTGACCCAACCAAGCACGTCAGGATGCTCGCCGAGTTTCTCCGAGTCCCGTTCACCGCCGCGGAGGAGAATGCCGGTGTGCCGGAGGAGGTGGTGAGGCTGTGCAGCTTTCAGAACCTCAGAGGTCTGCCGGTAAATTCTACAGGGAAAGTTGATCGCGCTGGTGGATGGCCGATGGATAATTCTCTGTACTTCAGGTCAGCCAAAATTGGAGATTGGAGGAGCCACTTGACTGAAGAGATGGCAAAGAAACTAGACCGCATTGTTCAGGAGAAATTTAAAGGATCTGGTCTCGCCTTTTAAAATGATATATATGTGTCCATAGCAGGCATTGAGGTATTAAGAGTTCTGCTATATATTAAGCAGAATATATTCTCTCCTTACAACTGTCACGAAGTTGTACTGTCCAAACATGCCAACAGCACATCAAGCTGTGTCCGTTGTATCATGTCATATGTGTAAGTGTTCATGCGTGTAAGTGAGCTGTTTGAATAAATTAGTTTTCGATCACCAATAAAATTTACGTAATTAAAAGGAGTATTCATACGCTCTTCGTATTCGAATTGCCCTAGTTTACAAAAGAGACTCAAAGATTAACTTAATTCGAGTCGCCGAGTGACGTAATACCTTACGTCTAGAGATAAGAAAAATCAAATCGCATGAACTCAAGAATATGAGTACAATGCGAAAGAGCGCACGATCAAAGAACCTTAGCTCGCGTGGTTAGATGTGCTTACAGTGGGGTGGTTTGTTTGTCTATCTTGGTTCTTCTATTGTCTTGTTTTCTTACTCGTCTAATGCCTCAGGGTACTCTTTTTATAAAGGTCGGACCGAAGTCATCAACTTGGCGTCTACAAAACCTGTTGACCCTCCGTCAGGTGGGGCCTCGGTCGTCATCTGAATTGGTCGTCTGGCGCCTGCGGGTGCCGGTGCAGTTGGCCGGTGGCCTCTATACGTCCTTTATTCGGTTAGGGGGAACAAAGGACAATTTTCCGCCCTGCTTTACTGATCGCTTGGTTGCTTTACCAATTTCTGAAACGCTTTACCTTCCGGCAAAGTTGCTTTACCTCCTGCTACACGTTGGTAAGAATCTCTACGGTTGTCAGTAGTTGGTTGCTAAAGCGGTGCCCGACTCCTGGGGGTCCGGTCATAATATTGGCTTCTAGTCGTTGGTGAGTTAAATCTTGTTGTCATATAGCTTCGACCGTTCGTCGGTCATGCGCGGTTTTGACCCCTGAAGTCGGGATATTCTTGATGGGATGTGATTCTTCGTGGACCGTAGAAGAATCGTGGGTAGTAGTTTATAGATGGGCCTTTGTGTAGAGACCGGATCTGTAAGTATCCGAGGTATACTATCCCGACAGGTCTCGCTTACAACTGTGATGTCAATTTTATTGGATTAAAGAGTACTTCAGTTCTTCGCTCATTTGAAGGGTCATTGCCCTTTTTTTAACACCTATGTTTTTAGTTAATATTCTGTGTTTGTGTTGGCAGAACCGTTGTGTAAATTTGATTGCTCATCTGTTCTATGCGCCACTTAGAGATGATGAGATTGCTGTTGGAGTCGGAACAGTGGGATCGTGGGAAGCAATTATGCTTGCAGGTCTAGCATTCAAGAGGAAATGGCAAAACAAGAGGAAGGAACAGGGGAAGCCATATGACAAGCCCAACATTGTCGCTGGTGCTAATGTTCAGGTATAACCTTCTGTCCTACTGTCGAATAAGGTCTGCAAACGTTAACTACTAACTACTCTACTGTAATAAGTTCTGGTGTTCTCTGATGTTCCTAGGTCTGCTGGGAGAAATTTACTAGATATTTTGAAGTGGAGCTAAATGAGGTTAAGTTATCTGAAGGATACTATGTCATGGATCCTGAGAAGGCTGTTGAGATGGTGGATGAGAATACTATCTGTGTTGCAGCTATGCTGGGATCTACACTCACTGGAGAGTTCGAAGATGTTAGGAAACTGAATGATCTTCTTATGCAAAAGAACAAGGAAACAGAGTAAGTATTTTTTTTCTGTAGCCTATACTATTACTTTTCACATAGTTTTTTACCTGAAGCCACTACATGCTTTAGTTCTTTTCTTATGGAAATGGCTGTAGCAGTGACCCTCAGAGCAATGCAACATGCTTCATTTTCTTCATGACCCACCGTCCGTTACACATACTAAAACGCAGGTGGGATGGGCCGATACATGTGGATGCAGCGAGTGGAGGGTTCATAGCACCATTCCTCTATCCCGAGCTTGAATGGGACTTCAGACTACCTCTAGTGAAGAGCATCAATGTCAGTGGGCATAAGTATGGCCTCGTCTATGCTGGTGTTGGCTGGGTCATTTGGCGGAGCAAGGAGGAGTTGCCCGAGGAACTGATTTTCCATATAAACTACCTCGGGACAGACCAGCCCACGTTCACGCTCAACTTCTCTGAAGGTATTTCCATTTAAATTCATCATTCTTTTAGTCCACTTAGTATCTTGCACAAAGTTAAAAGAGTGATTGGAACCAATTTTCTTTTGTGCAGGCTCCAGCCAGATCATTGCACAGTACTATCAGCTCATACGCCTAGGCTTCGAGTACTTCCGTTACCTGTTCTTGATTGCTTACATGGTACACAGTAGTTCGACTGTTTGACAGTAGGGTATGATGGAGTCATGGAGAACTGTAATTTGGTGCAAGATCTCTGCAGGGATACAAGAGTATCATGAAGAACACAGCGATCCTGAGGGATGGCCTGGAAGCGACCGGCCGGTTCGCGATCGTCTCCAAGGACTCTGGCGGCGCGCCGCTGGTCGCGTTGTCGCTCAAGGACAGCAACGCGTTCACCGTGTTCGACGTCTCCGAGAACCTGCGCCGCTTCGGCTGGATCATGCCCGCGTACACATGCCCGCCGACGCCGAGCACGTGGCGGTCCTCCGCGTGGTCGTCAGGGAGGACTTCAGTCGCAGCCTCGCGGAGCGGCTGGTCTCCGACGTCCTGGAGGTCGTGCACAAGCTCGACGAGTGAGCGGCCCACGCCGCGCAGGCTCGCGGCGGCGGCGTGGCGCAGAGCAGCGCCGTGGAGATGAAGCGGCATATCGCCGCGCGCTGGAGGAAGGCGGTGGACAAGAAGAAGACGGCCCCTGCTGACGGATGTCCTCGGAATCGCGTGGATAGTATACGTGGATGCGGGATGCCTGCTGCTTTGCTGTGATCTATTTTCACGCAGGCGTAACCGTGGATGCTGTATTACTTTGGCTTTGGATATATCTGTATTACTTTGGCAATATTTCTAAAATCTATCAAGTTTTGTATTTCTTTTGTTCAAAGTCAGGTTAGATCAAATCCAAAAATAACGGAGGAGATATATGAATGACATTCTGAGATTGCCTTGGCACTATGGCAATCAAAGAGGAGATGTTTTACTGTTTCGTTAGAGCATCTCCAAGAGGTTAGTCAAAAATACTTTTTTCTCCAGATTTGGCTAATAGTGCCTAAAACGTCCTTCTAACAGACTCTACAACTGTGCCTCCAAAATAGCTTGCTCTTCATCCCAGTTTTCTCGCTCGCTAGCCTTGGCGAGTGAGTTTCACTCGCTATCACTCCTTCCCACGTGCCCGGGGCCATCGCATGGCGGAGTGACGTCGGAGAGAGACAGCCAACCGCCGCCACAACAGTGGCGCCGGAGACGTCGTCGGAGAGAGACGAGCGGAACCAGCCGCAGCACCTCATCGTTTAAGCACTATTTTTGTGTTCCTCTTTGCGGCTGCTGTCCCACTGGTATCCGTGCCCGTTCTTGCTCTCGCTTGCTTACAAACAAGCTTTGTCCGCCTGTGTGAGAATCGAGCTCCTTGAGTGGGGTGTGATTTAGTTGAATCTCCGTCTGTTGGTTGATTCAGCTGCGCTGGAGATGTTGCAGCTCAAGGGTGCCATGACCAACAAGGTGTACCAGGTGTGGACCTTGCTGAATGGAGGGGCTCGGGTGGCAGCAGTTGGAGATGGAGGTGGCTGGTTTGATTATGAAGATTAGGATTTTTAGAGAGTTTGTTGAACTGATCTACGTTTTTAGAGGGTATTTTATTTTAGAAAAGAGCTGAAATCAGAAAATTTAGAATTTAGATTAGAGAGACTTTTGGAGATGCTCTTACAATTACTAAATTGTCATTTAGCGCTCCCCATCCAGTTCCTCCTCGTCAAATTATCCTGGTTAAAAAAAAACTCTTGTTGGAAGTATCACAGAAGATGATAATCAGAGTTTAATTTTCGGGCCTGACCGGCCCATATATCCGTCGTATCCTAGGGCGGTCTGTTTTGAGCCCGCATCATGAAATCTCGCTATTCCCTTGGCGGGCTGGAGGCGCGGTGCAGCCAGTGGGCCGCGGCGACGGAGTCGTGCCCGGCTGCTGTGAAACAGTGCGACCACAGCAGCTGCATGCACGCAGAGGTTCAGTCCGGCAGAGCCGCAGCAGTAGGCCGAGGCACAAGGCACGTCATCATAGAGAAGCGGCAGATGGGAAGGCGAGATGATTGCTCGGCTCGCGTGCCATGATTGACCGGACGAGCCCCGCCTGCGGCGCATGCAACCTGTTCGGCTCGGCTGCGGACACCGTCCCGCCCCGGCACGCGAGCAGTCGATGGCCAC
>BCLH01001082.1:94030-106696 GCA_001602315.1 Zoysia pacifica | reverse complement strand
AGGAAGGAGGGAGGAGAGGATTACTCACCAAATCCACCAGCTGACGCAACCCAATTCCTCCTCACACGCACACCTGTCCTGCTCCGCCTTACCATGTCCCCTCACCTGCCGCTCCTCTCCTTCCCCACATTCGTTTGCGCGCCCCGATGCCGCCGCCGCCGCGCGGGCCCCTCCAGCTGCTGCTGCTGCTCCTCGTGGTCGCGACGAGGTGGACCCGGGTGTCGGCGTCAGTGCTCTCGACCTTCGCCTTGGCCAAGGCGGACGACACGACCGTAGTGTGCGGCCTGCTGCCGTCCCCGGCGTCGCCGCTCACGGTCGACCTCAACTGCACGGCGGCTGGAGGCGACCACGAGCGGCAGGAGACGTACCCGTCCACGCTCCCGTTCTCCGCGCTCGCCGGCGGGGAGGACTTCCTCTGCGCCGTGGGGCCGTCCGGCGCGGGCGCGGCCTCCCCCGTGGATATGCTGTGGTGGGACTTGTCCAAGAACGGCAGCAACAGGTCCAAGCGGGTGTACGCCGGCCCGCCGATCCGGGCGCTGGATTCCAGCGAGTACCGCGTCTGCGGGGTGCTGGCGTCGGGGGAGCTCCACTGCTGGCGGTGGCGCGGGCTGGCGCTGCCCTCCGGCCTCCGGTTCGTCGCCGTGGCCGTCGGGGACGGGTTCGTGTGCGGGATCGAGCACGGGTCGCGGGCCTCGATCCGGTGCTTCGGCGACAACCCGAAGGACGAGGCCGTCGCCGGCGCGCCGCCGGAAGGGAGCTACGACGTGGTTGAGGCCTTCGGCAGCCGCGCGTGCGCGCTGTCGACGGGCGGTGGGATCCGCTGCTGGGGCCGCGACGCGCCGGATGTCGGCGGCGTGGACGCGGCCACCGGGTTCGCGGCGCTAGCATTGGGCGCGACCGGCCTCTGCGGGCTCCGCACCAACGGCACCATCCACTGCTTCGGCGACGGCGTCGCCGCGCCGCCGGGCAGCCTCGCGGAGTCGCAGTACGTCAGCGTGAAGGCGCAGGACGGAGCGTTCTGCGGCGTCCTCATGGCGAACTACTCCCTCGTGTGCTGGGGCGGCCACGAGTTCAACGCCACCAACCGCCTCGTGTTCAACCGCGTCATGCCTGGCCCCTGCGTGCCCATGTCGTCCTGCCAGTGCGGCGTCTTGGCGGGCTCGGCCAACCTCTGCGCCACCGGCCTCTGCGTCTGCGTGGACTGCGCGTTCGAGCTCAACGTCGCCACACCCAACGCGGTGGTACCACCACCCGGGAAGAACGGCAGGAACAGGAGGACCATGTGGATTGCAATAGCCGCGGCGGCGGGTTCGTTGGTGCCGCTGGCCGCATTGCAGATCGCGCTGCACCTCTGGTGTCGCCGCCGCAAGAAACGCGAAGACTACGCCGGCAGCGGCGAGCAGCAGCAGTCGCTGATGCCGCTACGGCTCGGGTCCAGCAGGAGCAAGGGGCCGGGAAGCGTGGTGGAGCACTTCACGATCGACGCGCTCGAAGCGGCGACGGACGGCTTCTCCGACGACCGCCGGATCGGGTCAGGGAGCTTCGGGTCGGTGTACCGAGGCACGCTTCCCTCCGGGCGCGAGGTCGCCATCAAGCGCGCCGAGGACCTCGCCCGGCCGTCGAGCTCGACGGCGCGGCCCGCGCGGCGCCGCGACCGCGAGACGGCGTTCAACTCGGAGCTGACCGCGCTGGCGCGCGCGAACCACAAGAACATCGTGTGCCTGCTGGGCTGCTGCGCCGACTCCGGCGAGCGCGTGCTCGTGTACGAGTACATGGCGAACGGCACCCTGCACGACCAGCTCCACAGCCGGAACCCGCTGGCGCCGGCGGTGGCGTCGTGGCGCGGGCGGCTGACCATCGCGCTCGACGCGGCGCGCGGCATCGAGTACATGCACGTGTACGCCGTGCCGCCCATCATCCACCGCGACGTCAAGTCGGCCAACATCCTGATGGACGACTCGTGGACGGCCAAGATCGCGGACTTCGGGCTGTCGTCCGTCATGGACGGCGACGCCGGCAACTGCGGCGGCGGCGAGAACGCCAGCGGCCCGCAGGAGCCGCTCTACACGGGCGGCACGGTCGGGTACATGGACCCGGAGTACTACCGTCTGCAGCACCTGACGGACAAGAGCGACGTGTACAGCTTCGGCGTGGTGCTCCTGGAACTCATGTCCGGGTGCCGCGTCGTGCAGCGGTACGCCGAGAGCGCGACGCCCAAGAACGTGGTGGAGTTCACCGTGCCGCTCATCCTCGCGGACGACGTCGCGCGCGTGCTCGACCCGCGCCTCCCGGCGCCGACGCCCGAAGAAGGCGAGGCGCTGGCGTACGTCGGGTACCTCGCCGCGGACTGCGTGGGCCCCGTCGGGTGCGACCGCCCGTCCATGACCGAGGTCGTGGACGCCCTGGAGCGCGCGCTCGCGGCCTGCTCGCCAGCCCCGCTCTCACGCGTGGGCACCGCCCGCCGCGCGCTCTCCCGGTCCGGCACCGACCAGTTCGACCTCACCGACACAGACTAGCGAGCCGATCGAAGCGCCGGCATCGCGAACACCTGCTGACGGAACACCACCATCCGCACCGCGTCACGCGCCACTCCCGCACTTCCTTCCAGCTGCAAAACACCCCGTCTTGTCCCTGGGCCATGCACTGTCCACGGGCAAAAAAAAAAAAGGCGAACGGAATCGAAGACCAAGACGACGAAGACACCTTCTCCGATGCGACGGGATGGTGCTGCCACTGCGGCGAAATCAGCGGAAGTCCTCCATTAACTCGGCAACAACCCCACAGCGACGGGACACCGGTTCATCGTGCAGGTGAAAGGGGATCGAAAGGGACCCGGGTCGCCCGGCGCGCGCGATGGGAACAAAGATCATTCTTTCCTTCTCTTCTTCCTCCTTGCTGTACCATTTGTTTTGGCATCTCCTCGTCGGGCGGGTTTCCATGGCCGCCAGGATTCTTTACCGTTGTGCATAGATAGGTCACTGACAAAGATTGAGAAATTGAATCAACTTTTCAAGAGTGTTTTTCAATTCAATTCTATTCTATTTTGTGGATCCACGGGGGCTCGCTCGGCTGTAAAGAAACTGAGAGTTGAACATTCCAAAATCAAGGAAAAAAGTTTCAAATCTGTTCATGGTTACACACAATTTCAAATCGTGTTTCCATGATTACATGCTTGAAATGACAACCGAATTCTTATGTGCGATGCTGAGGTCAAAAGGTTAGCTTTTTTTTTTTTCTTTCTTTCGGTGCTTGCTCAACTTTCTCGCTTTCCAGATATTTCCACCTGGCCAATCATAGGTTTCATAAACGAGGCTGTCGGGTTTCGTTGCCGGCTCACTGTGCAGTTCTGGAAAAATGTTGAGAGCAACCGAGCAGTGCCGGTGCATGAAGAACTGGTGTTCCTTTCGGAGGCATGGCGTCGAGGGGAGCAGGACACGGCACTACCAGTTCAGCGCCGAGTATTCTGTCCCCCACTTTCTTCACGCCTCTACAAAAGTATCGAAAAGTAGTCTTTTCAATGCAGAAATTCCGAAGGAAACGGAACAATTTTAGAGAGAAAAAACGTGTGATAAAAACCCACGGTTTCACGTTCCTATGTGTCTTATGTCCTCAATCATAAACCCAAACAATAAGCTACTCGCTATGTTCACTTTTTTCAAGCGTCATTTTAGAATTTAAATATACGTCGTTGCCATTTATATATGAATACAAAATTTTCTTTTTCAAAAAAATCTCTCTCCCCTTCTCAATTCTGTGCACCATATGTTTTCTCTTGTTGCTTCATGTGTCAAAATCTAAAATGACAATTGAAAAGGAGTGGAAGTATTTTCTTAGGCACGACCACGACGAAGATGCCATTAAGTACTCTCCCCAGTCACTTTTATACGAAGCAATCGAAAAAGAGCCCTTCGCCACATAGAAATTCCGTAACGAAACAGACCAATTTCAGAGAGAGAAAAAAACATGTGATCAAAACCAACGCTTTCACGTTCCTACGCGTCCTTAGGTCCTTAATCCTAAACCTGGACAAAAAGCTGCTACTTCACTTTCAAGAGTGTATCATTTTAGAATTTAAATTTTGTTCGACGATATACGCCGTTGTCACTTATCAATGTGTATTTTTCTTTTTCCACTGCATCTTTGTATTTATGCTCCCTTCCCATTTTCCGTGCGCCATTTCTTCTCTCTTCTTACTTGGATCTGTGTCCAAATCTATAACGACAATTGAAAATAAATGGAAGGAGTGTTGCATTTTCTTGAGCACGACCACGTCGAAGTTGCCGTTAAGTAACGAGCACTAGACTAGGCGCGCGCGCACTTTAGAAAACGGTGCGCTCTAGAGAACGAGCCGCAGCTCAACGGTTCGACGCTGATGTTTCTCGCCGAGGTTTATCTCTCTTAATTAATTTACAGGTTCTGTACAGCACGTGGTGATATAAAGAATTGCGACGCCCTTCGTTGTTTACAAAGTTAAAATTTTGAGACTTCGTCGATTTAAAAAAAATCGCGCATTATACGTATAGTTTGTAGGTATTAGATACGCGTAGTGGTGTGTAGAGTTTGTGTGATGTGTGTTGTGTGAGTGTGTTCAAATACTATAACTATATCGTAAATATTCAGGCTTAAAAAAAAACGGTGCGCTCTAGAAGGGCGTAGCCGCCTCTTCGACTCGTTCTCGACGGCCACTGGATCCACGGCGAGGAAAGCAACGAATCATCACCAGGGCGCGGTCAGTTCCGGCCGTCCGGTCCAAGCAGAGGCGGTCCAAAGTTCCAAACCGACAGGACGGACGCTTCGACGGCAGGTAAGCGACGCCCGTCACCCATCTGGTCGGTCGACACGCCATCCATCGGCAGCAGCGAGCCAGCGACGCTCGCGGCTTTGACCGCGGCTACTACCTGTGGCTCTGTCCGCGAGCGGTGATGGAGTATATCGGACGCCGGAACAGAACGGGAGGAAGAACAATACTAACAACTAGAAATAGTGCGCGGTAATATTGTCGCACCTCTTAGTTGTGTAATCATACTATGTCTGTTATAACAACAGTTCCAGGTGCACAATTATGTTTGTTGGGGACAATCGAATTCTATAGAGATGACAAATTAATATGTACAGAGCTATGGGTTTGGTTAGAACCGTATGTATGCTCGGTTATCATCTCGCTTAGCATTAATTAGAATTATAATATATGTTTACATCTAAAAAGTGAGATATCCTTGAAAAACTTAGTCACTTTTTGAGATGACGACAAAGACATGATCTAATGACCATTTCCTAACTCACTCTTATGCTCTGGATTAATGATCGCCAGATTAGTGTTGGCAAGATGATAACCAATCGCAATATCTTTTCTCTCACAAGCCCATACCATTATATCAAATAAACTAAATTCCTCTTGTTCATTCAGGTAAAAGCCAACTCACAATATTTTCGATTGCACATCCCATTGCCCTGTAACATGTAAAGGATCAAATCAAATGAAAGACAATATAAGCTGGGTAGCAAAGAGAGAATACAATATTTTAGGCAGTACCTCATTGGCGAAAAGTTCTCCAAGAACTCTGTTTATTTGTTTATCTTCAGCTACCATTGCTAATGCCATGCTTACAAGTTCATTTGATAGAAACTAATCACTGATTTTGGAAACAGATACACGGTTTCTTGCTCTGAACTCTAGTATTCTGCTGATGATTATAGATTCGTCTGATGCGTGCTGCATTTTCTGACTCCTAGAGCTTTGACAAAAGCTGGTATAACGGAGAGATTATTTAACTTTCTGGATGGAAGACGCTTAGACTGTAGGGGAAGATGAAATGAAGGCATAATCAACCGGATCTGGGGATGTCGGCGGAGGTAGGGAGCCGAGGAAGCTGTACGCTCAGAGCCGACAGTTGCTGAAATCGATGGCCGGAGGGGTGGCGTGACGTGGGTGCATTTCGCTGCAATGGCGGTGTGGTTCCGCGCTTCGAGGAAGCAGGAGGAGGAGGGTAGACAGGATGCGGGAGGGAGGAGTAGCCGAAAAAGGGTCAGCGACAATGACGAGACACCACTCGTCGAGAGAGAGAGGACGATAGGCCTAGAACATTCGAGTTGACTGAAAATTGGGCGGAGACACGATCCAAACCGATACGACGGTTCCTAGGATGAGTTTTTGAACCGAGCGGTTGAGTTTTAATGGGTGGCGTAGCTTCACAGATTTTGAGATGTGGCCGCGCGCAGCAACTGCAAAATGCCTCGACGGTGACGTGCACATGTCTTCCATACAAGTACATACTGTAGTACGTACGATGGAGTCGGTTGCTGATGGGGACAAGGAAATAAGGAATGGAACAAAGGGGGCAGTTGCGACCGCTCAACTGATCGACTAGATAGGAAACTCTCAGTTACTATTGCCGCTCACTCCGTCTCGTTTTATAAATTATTTTAAATCTTGTTTTATAAATAGATTTAAACTGAGAACGAGAATTAAAAAATAGAAAAGTACACGCCGAGCAGCAAACAAACACCGAGCAGCAAACAAAGCACACGTCGTCATCGATCCTTGGCACACACCACACGACTTTGACCGCTCCGGTCCAACAACACTAACTAGTCCGTTGTGATTGAAAAAGAGATCTCAGCGACGGGCCGACGCAGGACGCACGCCATCGGAGGGCACCAGCGATGAAAAAGAAAAAAAAAAGCGGGTTGGGCATAAAAAATAAATAAAATGCTGTTAATACGGTAGAAGCATCTCCAATAATTTTCTCAAAAAATTATCCTTAAAAGTACTTTTTTTGAGCCAGTTAAAAAAATTTTAGAGTTCATTTTAATCACCTCCTCCAACAACTTTCTTAAATATAATTTAAATTTGAAGCAATTAAACAACTAATCTTACTGTTAATTGCACGAGAGATAGTATTAGTGACCTCAGAAAGTTCTTGATATTAAAAAGTAAAAAGGTGATTAGAGGAGCTGTTAGAGTAGATTTTTAAATTTTTTTTTATAATTTGATTTAGAAAAAGTTAATGAGAAGCTTTTGGAGATGCTCTAATAATATCTATTTGGAGCGCATATTTTGGAGCGTAGGAGAAATTATAAAAAAATTTTAAAAAAAGTTCAATTTCACATAAATACACGGTAGTAATATCGTAAGGCTCACTTTGGAGAGCATCTCCGGTGGCCGTTGTTGTTCGTCAACTGTAGTGTCCGACCTGTATACAAACTCAAAATACGGCCGGGAAGCACCAGTATAGTACTAGGCTGTTAGATTCAGAAAACAGAAATACTAGTATGTAGTATGGCTTCTGCCATGCAATATGTGTCACCGGGGATCGAAATGGACCAGGCTCAGGAGAAGGCAAACCGATTGCTGTGCCATCGAAGCAGCAAGACGTTTGTTTCTTTTAGACAGAAGAGAAGGCCACGCAACCTCATCACAGGTCGCCACCACCCCACTGTACTGTACATGAACGAGACATTGTACAGAGAGATCGGTCCCGGAGATAGTATATAAGCAGATTTTTTCAGCATCACATGCAGTTAGGTGCATATAAATCTTACATATTAATGATCCAAATCCATCTAATTTGAATCCGTCTATTTTTTTTTCAGGAAATTCATTTATCATTAAACCTAGTTAGCATCATCTACTGCAAGTGATATGTATCGTGCACCTCGTGGGTACCGATTAACATGCCACGCACCAACCAACAGAAAGAACAAAAACAGAGAGCGTTGGAGCGTTGCAGTCATACAAAGCAAAACGGAAGAAGGAACCGTATCCTTGCGCGTCAAGCGTACTCGGAGATATACAGATAAAATGTGCCGTCTGCATCTTACTGTTACTACATTTTCTTTCTTCAGCATTCAATATGAATTTGCACATCAAAGCCGTTGTATTTGTCAACTTTATTACTTACTCCTTCCATTACAAATTATAAATCATTCTCAATTCCTTCTGCATTTTATATCTTTCCAATACTTTTTCATCTATATTTCTGACCACTCCGTTTTTTAAAGTAAATCTCACCTTTTTTTCATTTTTTTTAAATTTCTGTCTAAAATGAAATTGGGAGGAGTAGCACTCCGTTTGGTCAGCAGCGTTGCTCAAGTATCTCAAAACACCATTAGTACTACGATCTTCTCTCCGTTGACATTGGTAAAACTACAAAAGTAGAACCCGATGTGGTGAGGTGATGATACCGTGTTTTCTCCGTTGACCTTGGTAAAGAAACTCCACCCTTTTGATCGACCGGAGGCAACTGGTACCTCAAAGTGGCAACACACTTGTGCTCGTGTTCATCGTTGAAGACAATCTAACCTGATGGTCACCAAGAAAAAGATGTGAAACTGAAAATTATAAACCGAGATCACATCCTTTTGAAACTTGAAGGCCTGTCATTTTCATCCCAACATTAACATTGTTCATGGTAGGGAAGGGTAAACAGATAGTACTGTAGCAATCAACGATATGGACGTGGAACTTCAATACCTCTATCAACAATATTAGCAAAAAAAAAAAAAACGCAAGACATGGTAGAGAAATTGTGTTGACCCTGGTTAATTCTGAGTCTAGCTTTGCCCCTGAACTCAGGACCTCTTGGCGACAAGTGGGGTAACTTAATCATTGCGCCAGGCCCGTCCTTTTAATTTTCTCAGCAGCATCTTCTAGTTTCAAAAACCAATAGAAATGAGAATATATAAATCTCAGAAATAAGAAACTTGAAATACAGAATCTAAATTGCAACATGCATCAGAAAATTGCATTTTGCTACACAAAAAACAAATTCAGAATAGATTTTTCATTGATTTGCTGTAAATAGCAACCCATCTGTATTTTTCACTGTAACAGTGGGCCTCTTTGTAAGCGCAAGTTCATTGATGCAGACAAAGTTTAAGTCACAGCAAAACAGCTGGCAGAACAGGGTGCTCTCAACAGGAAGATGCAAGCACAAACGTATGGGCTAATTGATGCTAAAAGAATTGTCCAAACAACAATTTAATTGTTTCGCTCTTAGCTCTTTGAACAGGCACAACGTCGAGCAACTATGAGCATAACTACTACATCCGTCTCAAAATAAGTGCTCGTTTGGATTTAATATCATCTAGCTTTGATCTATAAATAATTTATTTTCACAAATAGTAAAAAGCAGCTAAAAAATAAATTATTTTTTATTTATTCGGAGAAGCTGCATAATTAATAAACTGTGAAATAAATTTGTTATTTGTACAACTTCTATTTATTTCTATGAATAAACTGAAAATAAGTTGCGACAAACATGACCAAAGTATGAAGTCCATTGAGCTGCGCGAGGCCCATTTTATTCTCACACATCCATAGCTATGAATAGAGGTATTAAAAGGGCTCGGTGTACAGATTCTTTTATAAATTATTTTAACACTTACTAAATTTTAGTTTAAAAATAAATAGAATTTTGATTTGATTTTAATTCGATTCGGTGCTCGTTTATTTTTTTCCATCCGTTTTCAGCCTAGCTACGGCTGCAAGCACATAAGCCCAAGCCCATAAAAAAACAGGCCATCCTCCAACCGCATGGGCCTAGGAAAAAGACAGCCCATTCAAACACCAGGACATTTTAAGCACGTTAATTAATTCCTCAAATTCCTTTTAAAAATTACTACACATCAGTTCCAATATACTACCTCCGTTTTTAAATTATTAACACTGTTGACTTCTAATAATTAATTTTGACCATTCATCTTATTTAAAAAATATATTCAAATATATAAAATTATTAGTTACATTTTAAATACCGCTAATGATAAACACGTTATAACATATTTTTTTTATTTGAACTAATTTTTTAAATAAGATAAATAGTAAAAGTTAATGTTAAAAATCAACAGAGTCAATAATTTAAAAACAAAGAGAGTATAAACATTTCTAGCTATATTCAAAGTTAAATTCTTTTAGTTTTGACTAATAATATGTATGATATTAAATAATTTCTAATATAAATAGTTTCTTATTATAAAAGTTTATTTCATGCAAATCTAACAATATAATTTAAAATATATAAAATATTATCCATACTCTATTATTAATAGTCAAAGTCATATAAGTTTGACTTTGACAAAATCTAGAAATGCTAATATTTTGAAACGGAAGAACTATTCTCATATTTTTTTTTCAAGAACAGCACAATGTTACATCTCTGAAAAAAAATTGTTACAACGACTGGAATGAATATTCCATCACTGGACATCTCCCGTTAAGATCGAAACAAAAGCTGGACAGACCATAAAAAAATATCATTCCCAAAAGTAAATTAAAAAAAAAAAACAGAGGAAGGGCCAATTACAGGATGCATGCAGGTCGAGCAGACGGATTCATCGGAGCTCATATATAATTTGGTGAAATATTTTACTGTTATACTCTCTACAGCCTTATGACAATTATCATTTTAGACAAAACAGTATCCAAAATTGTATTATGATAAAAGTTTGCAAAACTAAACATAAATATGGCATCACTACAAAAATGTAGTAGGATCCTTATGTAAAACAATACTACAGTGCATTTTTAAAACCGAAAATGGCATATACATTGTTTAATACCGGAAATAGCATATACAACAGCAGATGCCTACTACAGCCAACAACCTCACGAGTCAAACAAGGTCACTGTTACGAGGCTGAAGTCAAGCCAGCTTGTTCACACCGGACAGACACCTGTCTCTCTGGGTTCCATCGGGAAAGACCTCCGACACCCAGCACATCATCTGCAACTCTCCTCTCCTTTCCGTCGGCCTGCAAGCAGATCACAGATCTCCGCACAAGGTTAGTGTTCCTACAATTTTATGCATGTCTGTCATGATTTCCAGTCCTGATTTACAGATGCCCAAATCCCCTTATGTGCACATGTAATTTAGTTTTCCGATTGTGTACTTCAAAGGACACAATCAGATAATCCATAGGCAAGAAATATAGATTGAAGAAGCGACTTGCTTCATATACCTTTTCTGTCTGCTATACAGGCTTCTTATCCATAAAACGATCCGTCAATACAAAACAACTATTTGTTTTCTTAATACCGGGGACTCTTGGTTTGTGTTGAACAATATAATACGGAGCATCTATATATATATATGAATTGATACAGGGCTAGGATTAAGTTACTATATATTCTTTTTCTAAAAACAACAATGATATGGATCTTTTTCAGTATTTTCTGAAGGGGATTTTGGCTATCAGCAATGAACGGTGAATCCAGCAGGTCAAATTGCAGGGATGGGTCACATCATCCAAGTGCTCTACCAAGGGAACCAACATTGCAATTTCTAAAAGGCATCACAAACAATTTCTCACACAAGATTGGACAAGGAGCATTTGGAATGGTTTACAAGGTGTGATTATATTATATATATATATATATACTTTTTTACCTTTTCTGAATGACTGATCCACCTAATCTCTGTATTAATTAGATTTCTAACACAGGGTATACTTAAAAATGGTGAAGTGATTGCAGTGAAAAAGCTTGTGCGAACATCAGGAATTCATATTAGACGATTTCAGAATGAGATTGGTAGTCTAATGAGACTGGAACACCAAAATATAGTAAAGTTGCTTGGCTATTGCTACCAGGTACAAGAGAATACTTTGGAACAAAATGGGAAATTTATTACCTCAGATTTGCCAGAAAGAATTCTATGCTATGAGTATTTCCCCAATGGAAGCCTAGATGATTATATCTATGGTATAGTTGCAACCCACAACTCAGTCAGTTTTTCTTTTCCCTTATTTAGGTTCTAAATCATAGATGAAATTTGTATTTTGTGAGCACCTGCCATAAACAGCAGCCAATTTACGTTGGTGGGTTTCTAAACCTTTATCTTCTTCAGATGATTCTAGTGGACTAGACTGGGCTATGCGCTTCAAAATAATAATGGGGATCTGTAATGGTTTACATTTTCTACATGAGGGGCGACCACATGAAGCTGTTGTTCACTTGAACCTCAAACCAAGCAACATATTGCTAGGTGACAACATGGTGCCAAAAATTGCAGATTTTGGTTTGTCAAGGTTCTTCAGTCATGAACAAACTCGAATTCTTACCCAAAATGTCGTGGGGTGGATGTAAGATGAATTTAAATTTTGATATATATTGTCTTTTCTTCTTTCTATTTGAGCAAGGTATATCCTCACGAGTACAATAATTATTTCTGCACCAATTTTATATATCTCAGAGGATATATTGCCCCAGAATATCATTATAGAGGTGAAATCTCAGTGAAGTCAGACATATTTAGTCTGGGCGTTCTTATTCTAAACACAGTGACAGGGTTGAAACATGATCCCAATAGTCAAGATATATCTTCTAAGATGCTGATTGAAATTGTAAGTTCAGAAATTTTATGCCGATCATCATAATATTTTGACAGATATTATTACTTCTCAATTTCAACTTAATATGTCTTAAATTTCTATAGGTGCGCAAAAATTGGACAAATGACTCACAGATCGCATCAAAGTATCCATCAATAGAAGCACGATACCACCTGCAGGTAAGAAGATGCATCGAAATTGGACTAAAGTGTGTAGAAATTGATCCAAATAAAAGGCCTTCTGCAGTCATGATACTTGATAAACTCAGAGGTAAGAGCTTGCCTAATTCATAAACAAATTGCTTTTATCTTTTTTCTGTCTCAAACTTCTTTTTCT
>BCLH01001082.1:73505-88524 GCA_001602315.1 Zoysia pacifica | reverse complement strand
TTATATATATATATATATATATATATATATATATATATATATATATATATATATATATATATATATATTTGAATGTGATGTGCACGTGATTACCGATCTTTTGTTAGGTGATGATAACTATTAATTTGGTGAATATATGACATACAATCGATACGACGTCAAATCAAAACGATTCAAACTCCGCAATCACAGCATCACTTTTCCTCTGGTTATTAACCATACACACACGATTGATCTCACCAAGAAAGTTAATTCTAGCATACGAATCGAAGAACACAAGTAAAAACAAAAAAAACACAACTCAATTACGAAATCTAAATTAAATCATAAAGTTGAAAAATCAACAAACCGTTCAACGACGAAACTGTTTGATAACAGAAGAAAACTAATCAAAACCTAACTCTAATGACGGCAGCTACTAGTTATATAAATTTTAGGACGACCTTAAGGATAAACCCTAACACTAATAGATTTTAAAAAGAAGATACATGACCCAAAGTTCAAAAGATAGTGTCGCAGCACCCGAGATAGTTTTTTTTATATTATATTATTTTAATGATTTCTGTTGATTTCGTTTGAATTTGAAGATGAAACCGGTGCTGTTGGAAATGTTATCTTCTTAGCTTTCTAACCATATCTAGAACGTCCAAAACAGATCCCGTATGCGACTTGAACGTCTATTTTAGTGCGGACTGCTCCTGAAACTCGGGGACAACTCAACTTCAAGTTAGATTGACTCTCCTTCGAAGTCAAACGTGTCTTGCTGGTCTTGAACATCTCTAAATCCTCCTCTATTTCTCCTTTGATTCTCTCCAATGTTTCTAATTATAGAAAAATCATTAGGTAGCCATCTATTCTCAATGAAAAGAAAACATGAGTTTGGGAATAAGCTCACATCTAAATTCAATTGTTGTGCAGGAGTTACAGTAGGTGGAGGAGCGTTGTGTGTATCCAATGAAAGGATATTCTCATCATTCTGCCTCTCTTGAATCAGAGTCATTCTCGACTCAAGCTCATCTTCTTCTCCGATATGGCTCCATTGTGTTGAGGGCGTGAGTCAATTCATGTTCGCTTTCGAAATCAAGTCAATCTGGTGCTTAATCCCTCGAATGGATGATAGTCCTAGAGATGCCTCGGGTGAAAAATTATCATGATACTCCTGAAAAATGTTAGCAACCAGAGCATCCAAAGAAAAAGAAAGATCTTCAAGTGAAAACATTATATCGTTACATGTCAAAGTATAACATGAAGCATTTTTATCATAAATTTCAGTAAGATCAGATTTTTATAGCAAGCATTACAAGACTTTTCAAATTTATTGTTTACTGATTTCAGATGTATGAGGATGTTTTTTATTTTCAGTAGCAAGTCTATCTCTATCAGCTTGTACAATTTCAGCAGACGTCAAAGGTAATAAATTAGTTTTCTTTCCTTTATGCATGAATATATATGCATTATTTTTACTATAATGGATAGCATCATTATCATATTCCTATGGACGACCCAATAATAATTAACAAGATTGCATAGGTATAACATCACAATCCATAGAATCAACATAGGTGTCAATGGAGAAAGGGACTCGATAAGTTCTCATTACCTTTGCCTTACCGGATTCGTTCAATCACTGGATATGGTACGGATGTGGATGTGGCTGTGTGGGTAAGTCAAGTTTAGTGATCAAATCAGTACTCACTAAGTTGTTGCAGCTCCCGCCATCAATGATCACACATACAAGCCGATTCTTGATCACAAAGCAAATTTGAAATAGATTATGGCAGGGTGTACCTGTGCGACGAAGAGTGCTCGTTGGACAATGATGGCCTGTAAGCCGAAGTATCATCAGCACTAAATACTTGGCCATCATTATCGTCAAAAATTTTATCATCAGATTCTTTGTCTTCAACATCCGAAGTACTTATGTATCCTCTATCTTCATTAACAATGTATGCCCGCTGACTTAGGCAATCTCGCTGCATATGTCGCATGCCATGATATTTATAGCACTTGATGTTGGAGAAACATCCTGTCGAGGTATTGGAGGATATACTCTTGTTGGGTACCTGTAAAGAAGGTTTATCCAAATCCGAAGATTGCACCGAAGGGGCTGGTTTTGGTGGTGTACGTGTGGTCGAAGAAGTAAATGTCGATTGTGAAGTGTATGTACTTGTACTATTTTGGAATTGTCGTTTCTGCAATTCTTTTTCTGCAAGCACAGTAAAGTGGAACAACTGCTCGACAGAATCATAATCTTTATAATCAATTATGTCCTGAATTGCACGACTCAATCCAGCATAAAAATGGCGGATGGTATCCTCAAAGTTCTCTTCTATCTCACAACGCATCATAACCTTTTGCAACTCAGCAAAATATTCTTGAACAGATTTATCATGTTGTTCTAAGCGTTGCCATTTTTACGCAAATCTCTTTGATAGGAAGGAGGGACAAAACAGTTGCGCATAGCATCTTTCAATCTATCCTAACTAACTATCAGGTTACAAATGTGCTTTGCAAAGATCAGTCTACTATAGTAAAGCAAAATCTCAAAACTCACTAGTAGCTTGTCTAACTCTATATTGTTCAGGAACTAAGTGAGATGTAAATTTTTGTTCTGCAACCATCTCTCAATCAAGATGAGCCTCCGCATCATAATTATCAAAAAAGGGTGGAATGGTAAACTTAATCTTAGTGAAAGGTTCGTAAGGAGCAATGTTCATTACCTCTCATACCTTGGCGGTTACGACGTTGACGATCGCGCATTCTGTTTTATTGTTCTCTATCATTGTCAACATCATTCTCATAATATTTCTCGTCATTAACTTCATCTTCCTCTTACTCTCTCTGTTGTGGTCGACTTGTGTCAAAGGTTATCATACGAGTTGACAGATATCGTAATTTCTGGTTCATTATCTGAAATTGCTCGGTCATCCTCTGATAAACTTAGCAAGAGTGTCAGGAAGTTGATTTTAACTAACAATATAAGCGAAGTCGTTCAGATAGTGGCAGCATCAGAAGGTTCACTCTTATCACTTGCAGACTTACCCTTTCCTGCCATGGTTAGAAGGCAACAAATAAACAAAGCAAGATATTATCTCTACACTACAGTAGTGTGAGTTCTGTGGTGGCAGATCTGCAAAAGGAAACGACTTATTAAGTTCTTACACGGTTCTTACCAATGCAACAAAGGATGGTACAACCATTGGCAAGAGAGACCAGAGAGTTGTAATTCCACAATTGCAGGGTCAAATACAGTGCTGATCCGAGGTAGATATTTGAAGCTTGGAGGGCTGAAATAATAGTTAGTGGAACACAATTCTGTAATAGATAGTAATGCTGAATAAATGTTTCAAGTATGTAATTATAGTTGCTGGTCTAATCTTATGAAAAATCTAGATGCGAACACTGATAAGAATGCACAAAGATCAGCAACAGACGCGGCTTCAAAGATCAGTGATCAGCACGGTATAGCACAACACAGTGATGTCACCTTGATGGTGTCACTTTTTTCTATTTTTCTTTTGAATTTTCATTATTTTTTTAATTTTTAGAGTCAAAAAAATAGGAACATGAAGAAGTTTTAGACCGATCCAATGAAAGATGTGTTCTGTTGAAAATCATGAATATGTCTGAAATTGCACATAAAATCTTGTAAATTCACAAAGGTCTGCTTTTAGTGGGAATTTGGCCTTGAAATTTTTTCAAACCCCGACATAATTGAGAGAGCCAAATGCGTCTTTTTTTTTCTGAGAATTTGAAAGAAAAATCGTCTAATTTTGAGTTCGTATGAGAAAGTTATGCCCATTTTACCGAAGGGTGCCTGGAGCATGTTTTTGGAAGGTGTGAAACGCAATCGGGAGGAAGTCGGGTGGTGATTTTGTGGATGATTGAGCAGCGGATGATTATAGAGAGGTGGATCTATGAAGAGTGGATCTGTTTATGGTCGAAATATGGGGTGGGTGAGATAAAATTTCGATGCAAAGGAAACAAATAACAGATGTAAACACAGTAACAGATCTGAATGATGCAAGAAAAGTGTGAAACGCAATCGGGAGGAAGTCGGGTGGTGATTTTGTGGATGATTGAGCAGCGGATGATTATGGAGAGGTGGATCTATGAAGAGTGGATCTGTTTGTGGTCGAAATATGGAGTGGGTGAGATAAAATTTCGATGCAAAGGAAACAAATAACAGATGTAAACACGGTAACAGATTTGAATGATGCAAACAATGAACGATAAAGGAAAATAACTGAATGCAAAAAGATTTGAATCCAGCAACCAAAACACAAACCAGGGACACAAACTCAACACTACGGACTCTAAAATAAAATTATGCAAAGGATAAACACGGCTTGGACAGGAGAACACCTAACAATCTACTAATAATTTTTTTGTGTTGCGGCTTTTCTGTGAATGATCGGATGAATGCAAAATAAACAAGAATAGATGTTAACCTGACAGTATACGTGAAGCTTTGATTACCACTTAATTTATACATGGTTCCTGATCTTCCATCAGGTCGTGGTAACTATCGATTTGGTGGAGATGCGGCACACAATCGATTCAGTCTCAAATCAACACGAGTTGAACCCCGCAACCATAGCATCACTTCTCTTTTGGTTATCAACCGTGCACACACAATTAATCTCGTCAAGAAGACTAATCCCAACTTGTGAATCGAAGAACACAAGCAAGAACAAGGAAGAATGTAACTCAATTGCGAAATCTGAATTAAATCACAAAGTTTGAAAACCAACAAACCGTCAAAGGATGAAACTATTTGATAACAGAAGAAAACTAATCAAAACCTAATCTAACCCTAATGACGGCGGCTAATATTTATATAGAGTTTAGAACGACCTTAGAGATAAACCCTAACACTAATGGACCTTAAAAGATACATAGCCCAAAGACAAAAAGATAGTGTCGCAACACCCAAGGCAATTTGATGTCATCTTATTTTAACGATTTCTGCTGATTTTTATCGAATTTGGAGATGAGACCAGTGCTATTGGAAGGTTATCTTTTTAGCTTTCCAATCATATCTAGAATATCTAAAACAGATCCCGTATGCGACCTGGGCGTCTGTTTTAGTGCAAACTGCTCCTAGAACCTGAGGGCAACTCAACTCCGAGTTGAATTGACTCTCCTTCGGGGTCAAACATGTCTTGCTGGTCTTGAGCATCTTCAAATCCTCCTCCATGCCTCCTTTGATCCTCTCCAATGTTCTTAATTATATAAAAATCATTAAGTAGACATCTATTCTTAACGGAAGGAAGACATAAGTTTAAAAACGAGCTCACCTTTAAATTCAATTGTTGTGCATGAGTTATAGTAGATGAAGGAGTGTTGTGTTTATCCATTGAAGAGATGCCCTAATCAATATGTGTCAGGATGACACAGAAATTGGCATCTTCAATTGGCGTCAAGGTGTGACATTCTCAATTTTGACTTTCGTCGCTCCTTTTCACTTTTAATCTATCGTAAAGTTCAATCTCCCTTCCAAAAGGAACAACATGTTTACAGGGACATTTTTGCAAACTAATAGGACTAGATGTGATGAGTACATCACTCTTTTAGGTACACACAACACTTCTCAAATTAATATTAATGGAACTCGTGCATGACAGTTGAGATTAGAAGTAAGTTCATTCTTAAACACATTTTCTTCCTTTGAGAATAGATTGCTACCTAATGACTTTATCATGATTAAAAACATTGAAGAAGATAAAAAAAAAACATGTAGAAGGACTTGAAGATGCTCATGACCAACAAGGCACATTTAACCTCGGAGGAGATTCAATCCAACTTTGATTCGAGTTGCCCGTGTTTCAGGAGCAGTCCGCACTAAAACCATCGTCTAGGTCGTATACGAGATTCGTTTTGAACGTTTTAGATATGGATGTAAAGCTAAGAAGATAATCTTTCTAAAGGTACCAGTCTTATCTTCAAACTCGACCAGAGCCATCGAGAATCATTAAAATAGGATGACATCTAGAATCTATTCTGGTGCTGCTATACTATCATTTGGCCTTTGGGTCGTATATCTTTCTAAGGTCTATTAGTGTTAGAGTGTGCCCCTAAGGTCGTCCTAAACTCTATATAATCAGTAGTCACTGTCATTAGGGTTAGATTTTGATTAGTTTTTATCTGTTATAAATAGTTTCACCCTTTGACGGTTTGTTGGATTTCAACTTCGTTAGTTTAATTCAGATTTCGCAATTGAGTTGCGTTTGCAGGCTGGGATTAGCTTTCTTGGTGAGGTCAGTCGTGTGTGCACGGTTGATAACCAGAGGAGAAGTGGTGTTGCGATTGTGAGGTTTAAATCATATTGATTTTAGGCCGGATCGATTGTGTGTTACATCTTCACCAAATCGAAAGTTTACCATGACCTGACGAAAGATCGAGAGCCACATACACATCAAAATGTACCCTAGCTAAAGCCAGAGATGTTGGAGTGGAATCCTATGGACAACGTTGATGGCTTGCACCTTTGTAGCTCAATGGGCATTAGCAACCAAAAATTCCCCATATTGTATAATAGTAATTTGAGGACATAGGCGAGTATGCACAAAACAATAATGGACTATGCCTAAAACTTAACTGCTAATACACGTTCATAGTGACCACTAACTAGAACAAACGTTCACACTGGATTGGATTTCAATGAAGATAGACATGGCAAAGCTTTGGTGAGTATATTAACGTACTGACATGCAGTATACAAATGAATAATTTGAAAGACACTTGCAAGAACCTTCTAGCAGACAAATCAATCTCGATATGCTTAATGCGCTAATGTTGCTGTCACAAATACGGTGAGGTAGCTCAGTGAATAGAAGAATGGATCGAGCTCCTCAATCAACTGCTACCATCAGCAACTCGAACATGAATCAAAAGTGTCTTGATAACACAAATCCAAAGTGTTAACTTGAAGAGACTTCTTGTGCCAAGGCTAGAAAGGGCTTGAAGGTCCAAATGAATTCAATGAATACTACCATATCCAAAAGAAAGAAGACCATATGGTCACCTGGAAACAGGATCAATTGAGAAGAAAAAAAAAATAGCGCACATAAAGTTATAAATGATAGGTTTGAAAGAACTCCATATTAGGTTAATCCATATCTTGCAGCCCCTCTCACATTGAATTTTATGCATGATTTATATATATCAGATTTATAACCATCATTAAATTATAGTTTTTGGATTTAATGATAGCTTTGCACATGTACCTGGAAAGAAGAAAGCATGCTGGCGTTTTTGTGCCCACGAAAACCTGTGTATCAATGTAGCACCATGATATGAGACCCAAGTCATGTGTGTGAGCTGAATCATTATATTTACTCAGTGAAAATGATTACTTGTTAAGAACAACTCAATTGAAAAGGTCCCTTATTCTCACCAAATCATGCAACAACTGTCTTTTATGCCTTGGTGTTTCCCATTAAGGACATACTCTCTTTGTCTAAAATGCAACCGTTAATTTCATGGATTCAAAATTAATAAATTTGTCTTTATTAATTCATGATGTGGGGCTACTACAACATGATTTTCAAAGCACTGACCTTTCTTTTACTAGCTACCACTATTGATTGTACACTGTTGATGTTGATAACATAGTTCCTTTTCAATTAAAATTCAGCAAGTAGTTGCTTTGAAGCCAAGGTTAATAATACATAATTCTAAAACATATGTAATGTAAATACATTACTATCCCCATTGCTGTTCGAAGACATTAAATTTGTACTTACACAATACCAGCTCCTGCTGGCGCAAGCGCTTTGGAAAAGGACATTAAAGTGATTGCTAAGCCATTTGCAGTTCCTCTTTGATGCTGAGTCTGTAAGTTACACAAGTGATATATACAAACAATCGAATACAAAAAAGAGATTTGTTAAAATGAAATACAATATATATAATGTACACATACCACAGAATTATTCTGGAGAATTAAAGAACAAGTAATAATTGTGACCTAATATATTTAACAACAAATGATGTTAGTAAGTTGTTGATTAATATACATAAGTAAAAGTAGAATCCATATAGAATAAAAATGAAATGATAATGTAATAATAACAATATTTAGAGACTCAAAAATAAATGTCTCTGGTATATTGTTACAAAAAAGGAGTCAATTTTTTTTTGTAGTTTTAGCACTACCTAAAATTAAACACAGGAAGATTTGTCAATTTTGTTGCCATAATAGGATACATAAAAAAAGTTTGCATTATTTCTCTTGAAAGTTTATGATTTTTGTTCTTATGCAAAAAGAAACCAAACAAATGTGTATATTTCGATGCTGTGAACAAATCGAGTGAACAAGTACTCACAACTAAATTGGCTTTTATTGCTGATGCAATATTTAGAGTTACTGGCAACCAGTGCCCGAGAGATGTGTCATGTATGGATAAGTAAATAGAAGAGCCATAGTCAAAATCTGCACATTTATGATCTCAATTAACTCAACAAGTATATATATGAGAGGAGGTAAAAGTGACAATCAAAAGTACTGGTTCATTATACTCATAGCCGCAGCGCGGGATGTATTGACTGGTCCAACGATTTTCACAATGTAGGGATAAATAAATGTTTGGTACACAAGAATGCTAGCACCTTTTTTTTAGGAAAGATTATGTTAGATAATATCCTTCTAAGAAATAGAATGAATGAAACAGGTAGACATTATTGGCGTTGTGGATGACATTGATATTGTACCTGTAACTGCAAGCACTTGGCCTACATCCTTAGATGATAGACTTAATCCACCATAGATTCTATCACTTTCAGCCCATGTAGGAAATATCTATCAAATTGGTAAAGCAAATAAAGGTGAAGTTAGTTAATTTTGTAGATGTGCTTCAATTATGTAGTTACTTGAGAAACATTTTAGTAACTTTTAAGAAAATAAATATTCATTTTATAACCATGTTCAATGAAAGTGTATGTTAATATGTATCCAGAATGAAAAGTAAATTTCTACAGGGAAGTATACCTATTATAAAGTGTTATTAAAATGTATCTAGCTGAAATTAGATGTTGTACCTCTTCAAACTTGTTTTCATCAATGTTTGAGCATAATAATTAATTAACTATGCAAAAAAACATGTCATTGTGATTTTGTTTCAATAAAAACATCCTTTTCCATTTTTATGTTTATTAAAATTTGGACTCATTGGTATAAAACTAACTGGTCTAGGACTACATCGTATTTCCATGAAGTTATATTCTTAACCACTAAAAAATTGCCCATTTATTTGATACGTTGCTTTCAATCTGTCACCCACATGCAAATTATAGCAATATAAGAAAAAGAATATAATTATCTTGAAGGGTAAAATCATACCTCCATATAAGCCATATCATCAAATCCGACGATACAAAAGAGAATGATTGAAGACATTAGAGGCCAGTTCCAAAATAGATTGTTAGTACTAGAAGAAATATTGTGTTGCTCAACAACTCCAGAATCAACAAAACATTCAACTGAAGGCAGGTTTGCTCCACCTTCCTTTTTCTCAAGTTTGTGTGTATGCAATGTCTCCTGAAATTATTTTAAATACAATTGGCAATAAATCTTGTCAGGTATAGCAAAACATAGATTCACGTACTGTTTGAAGAGAACATGAAAACTAATAGCATACCCACCTGATGAATTGTATTCATCGGAATGGTTCAATGCTCAAGGAGAGGAGAGCTGCGGATGGATAAAACAGAGGTTCTAGAGAGAGGCATTGGAAGAGGGCCAGCGAGATGTATTCACCAGATGTTCCGTCGGTCGAGCAAAGTCTCCCAGATGTAAAAGACAGAAGTAAAGTTGATATGATCAATGGTCATGGATGCTCCAGATGACTGATCGACAGATGAACATCTAGTGGCATAGAAGATAGAAACGGTACTCCCTTCGTTCACTTTTAAGCTCATTTCTAGCTTTGTGTACCGGAATTAAGGAGAAATAAAAATGTATCATACATAGAAAACAAGGACGGAAGAGATAGCTAGAGATGTATTGGGAAGTGATAATAATAAATATTAAAAAAATTTGTCTGTAGGACACCGTCTATTGGTCATTTTGTCCAGGTCACACTACCCGTCTTGATTTTGTCCTAATGACACCGGAAAATTATGTTTTTTGTTTGTATCACATTTTGTTAATTATATAAATCTTTTTAGAAGTCAAGATGAGATAGAAAGAGGAGAAAAGTTGTGAGTACCCTTTTAACTTGAGACATGCATCATCTGGTGCGACCACCATCCTAATTCTCATCATTTGGTGCCTGTTCTATCTTGTTAGATATGCACGGTTGATCGACTGTGGGGATGCTCAGGATGAAGGTTTAGATTGATACCAATATAGCTAGGGATCAGAAGAAAGGAGAAGTGATCGGGTTCAAGAGCATTCATGCATTTTCCTTTTATATCTCTCATTACGGCTGCTAAAAAGTTTAAGTACCGAATATAGTGTGCTATGGACAAAAAAAAAAAAAACCGTTTTGATGTTCCCTCTAGACAAAATCAAGACCAGCGGTGTGGAACAAACCAAGCAGCAAAAATATGATGTCCTGTAGACAAATCCTCCTAAATATTTTGGAACAAAATTTTAATCCTAGAATGACTTATAATAGAGAATGAGGGAGTATCAATGGATCTATGGTCACCGGATGGGATGATGGGAGCAGCAGGTTGTCCACATTTGTTTTTTTTAAAAAAACTTACTAGACAAAAACTAGTTCGGGTTGATGTGGATCTTTGGTAACTATTGGAAATGTGGATCATTGCAGATATTCAGGAGTCCAAGGAGTGCAGTAGGGGAGGCAAGGCTAGGGAGTAGGTCATCCCTCCATTCCAAAACCCTAGCTGCTGCCTCCTCCGTCTCTCACAAGAATCATAGCCGCGCCGCCGGTGCTAGCACACCGCACACAACATTCCAACCCCATTTGTATGGATACCGCAAGGAGGAGCTACAATTGTAGTGCTATTCAGCTGGGTTGGGAGGAGGCGATTGCTGTGAATGACTACCTCCTCTACATCGACATGTGACTACATTGGATCCCATTGCTCCGACATTGCTTCCGCTCCGCCTATGTGTCTAGTGGTAACAATCCATGATGCCCTCTTACAAAGTTTCCTCATTTAAATGGTAAAAATTGTTTTTTTTTGCTTTGTTGTTCCTCAACACTTAGTGTAGGGAGAAAGTTCACTATTTGTTACACTTGGCATTAGTGGTGCATACCCTGCTAAGTGTCATTGTTGAGCTTTCCGAGAGTTTGTGAAAGACTTCATTAAGTTTATACAGTTTCGAGCCCTTCTTTCAATGGGTCATCAAGGAAAAAGCGTCAATATCTTTACTCTGGGAGTGAAGCATACGCGAGGAGTGGGCATTGCTAGGTGCAATAGGAGGGACTGGTACTCCACTAGGGATTGGTCCAACAGGCAGGTGGCATCAATCTCCCGAGACCATTGGCAAACCTACATGGAGCTTCCCTGGTGGGGCTCCAGGGTAATTAAACCAAGCTATTATCACTAATCAACTGAGTTTTGACCATTTGTGTATCTGTTTTGTCCTGCAATTTGCATACTTGGCACCACTGTCAAGCAAACTCTAGCTTCGCCACTGCCCGAGACCATGGGACTGAAAAAAAGAGAGTCCACTATCCCTTATACCGGTACATGCTAGGATTTATTTTTCTGCACTTACTATTCATTTTGCTAGTATGTTGTCTAGTGTAGTCGCTTTACGTTCTTTGTGATCACTACACTTGACAGGGGTTCTTTGCTTGTTTCTTTACTGGTGCCCTAGTTCATTAGATTGCTTATTACCATACACGTGCACCAGTGATGGGCCAAGATTTGGTTTAGAATCAAGATGCGAATTTCACTAGGATCCTATTTCACCCATCTCCTCCTTTTGGTATCTTCCCTGTTCATTCAACGGTTCCTCCTTTTGTGTTTAATTATTCTAAGTTTGATATTTATATACTGATTCTGAATGTTAGAAATTTATTTATTGACATTTTAGAACTATCCTGCTTTAATCTTCTCTACTGTGACTGAATAATATATTGTATGCCATTGTGGAAAACTCAAATTATTGATCTTCCATAGGAAAATATGAGATCCTTTCAGTGCCACTCAGTTGAACTCTCAATAGCCTATAATAAGGAACTAGCTTGGCAATTTCTAATCATTTATACACCACTGAAACAGCACTCAAAAGGATTCAAAATTTTACCTGATGTCATTGAGAGAATTATCAATTATAGCAATGGCATATCCAAGTGGTGATGAAAGAAGGTAAACATAGACAGTTTAATAGAATACCAAGTTTTCAAACCTGGAGCCATGTGCAGCTGAATAGAATAACCAAGCAAAATGCCGATATACACAAACAAGGTAGGAAATATGGGAAACTGTAAAAAAATGTCACGAATCATTATGCTAAAATAAATTATCTTAGTTAATGAACTGAAATGCATATAATGAAACTACCAATACCTTCCAAATAATGAGTTGGCCGAAAACCACTTGGAGTATTTCTCCGTTGGCTATGAATGCAGGAAAATAAGTATCACAAGCACGAATATAGAAATATTGGACATAAACTCCTTAGCAAAAATAATTTAAAGGATACCTGTGCTATACATCCACCAATAGCTGGCCCGAGAACAAGGCCTACTGCCCATGATGAGCTAATCTAATCATATAGAAAACTAAGAGTTACAATGCAAACAAAAAAATTTTTGAAACATGTAGTTACGATGTTTTTAGTTTGTACTAGTGACAATCCGATAGGTTGATGCTCAGGTCGACAAACTTCAATGGTGTAAGCCTGAAAGTGTTAATTGTAAAATTACTTAGAAAATCACTATTTGATACCGTGAAAGACTAAGAAAACTTATGATTCATACTCTTAAGGGTCCAAGTAATCCATTCAAAGAACCTAGAAGAAATCTGTAGCTACTGCTATCCAGTAGTTTGTACTCAATCCAAATAATGTGTTGAACACAAGCCTGACATACAAACAATAGGGGCCACAAATAAATAAGAATAAATAAAGGTATATTACACAAAAGACTAGTTGATTGATTCTGCATTTGTTGCTCAATTCAATCTGATGTATGCAAAATGCTTACGTAGACAATACTCCAAACACAATAACTGGTTTCCTCCCAATGCGATCTGCGACCATCCCCCAAAACGGCGAAGTTAAAGCTCTACCAAGCATAAAGGAAGCACCTAGAAAAATGATGCATACAAGTCATTTATGGAAATTCTTGTTTTCTATGTGAATAGTTACTAACCACATATTTAGAACAAAGATATCTTACAAAAGCTCCTACCTACAAAACCAGCATAAAATCCTATATCTTCCACTCTTTTGGCAACATGTAAGTCTCGGATCTGTTGTACAAAACTGAATCAGACTTCAAGAACGGCTCCTCACTGAAAGGAACTGGGAAAACTATCATCTCACTAGAATGCAGTTCTTACTTCTAATGATATACTCCCTCCATTCTCATATGTTGTTTGAACAATAAATTTTTGTTCAAGATTGAACTAAAATTAGTGTCCTAATACCAACAATTTAATAATGGAGGGACGATGCTTGAATTCCGAAGGTGTAACTAAAGAATCCATACAAGGATAATTTATCATACATGTATTTTCAAATACTTTATCATACCTTACATTTAAATACAAATAAATGAATGAACTGTTGTTTGAGAACATACCATAAAGTATAGAAAAGGAAGTAATGAAGATATTGGTAAACCTGAAAAAGAAAGGGCAAAAGTTAGAAAGTAGTAATGCGAGACTGAAAAAAATATGACAATAAGGGTGGCCACATATAAAGATGACAGGACTCCCTACCTAGCTGTGTAGTTAATATTAGCGATATTTTGTAAAGCTTGTAATCATTCAGAGAGATGCTACTCATTTAGAGGACTATATAACTTCCTAACCTAACCCATTGCCCTTCTATTCCAAAAATACCATCCTAGGCGTCTGTGTGCACGCGTATGTGCGTGTGTGTGGTGCTTGCATCATGTAGTTCTTATATACTCCATCAATTTTAAAAGTGTTGTCGTGGTTAAAATAAATTTAAACTAACCAGAGACAATAATTTTGGAACAGACAGAGTACTATATATGGTATCAGACAAATCTTCATTCTTCACCCAAAAAAGAGTGAAACCCCAACTTTTGCACAGCAAAAAAAAAAAAGAGAAAAAGATAAATTGCGGCTCCAAAACTTATGGGCCATACACAAAATGCTAATGAGATGGGGTGTTATGGTAAACTCAACCCTCTTTCTCTGTCGCTAAGCTTGATGCCTCGACGGCAAATGTTAAACATGGCAGGCAGATACTTAAGATCTCCTCCAAGTCCTATGCATGGCCGTGCCGTGAGAGCAGAATTATCCAAATGCACATGCGCAAGTGAAATACTCTCTCCGTTCTTAAATTGATATCACTATTAACTTTCAACACCAACTTTGATAATTCGTCTTATTCAAAAAATTAGTCAAATGTGTAAAATTTTAAATTGTGATTCAAATAATTCAAATGATGAATCAAATTATAAAAAAATATATGATATTTATAAAAAAAATTAAATAAGATGAATTTGTCAAAGTTGGTGTGACACCCAAAATCTCAACCCTTTCCAAATATTAAAACTTAAAAATTTTAAATGCATGTCACAATTTAGACTAGATTGAAAATTCTTTTAAAAACAAAATTGCTAAGGTGCATCAAGCATTTCATATCCTTGCATATCATTTAATTAATGGAGAGAATTAAGGGGTAAACAAAATTAAGAAGTAATTAATAGAATTAAAGAGTAATAGGAAAGGAAGAAATAAAAATGAGAAAAGAAAACCCACCTTGGGCCGCCGGCCTCCTCTCTCTCCCTTCTCTCCCCGCGCGGCCCAGCAGCCCCAGCCGGCCCACTCCCCTTCTCTCTCCCGCGCCGGCCCAGCCCAGCACCCCGTCGCCCTCCTCCTCCCAGCTGCGTCGCGC
>BCLH01001082.1:41633-57535 GCA_001602315.1 Zoysia pacifica | reverse complement strand
TGATGACCTTGGGAGATAAGTCATAGATGGAAAAGTGAAAAGAAGTATCATGGATAAAATCTGCAAAGTTAAACACATTATGTCAATTTTTTGAAGTGAAATTTATGTCAACATGGAAAATATCCCTTCAGTTAAGTTGAGGTTTGCTCACAGCTGTAAGACGGGAAGCATTGATGGGTCCTAGAACTTTCACCTTATGAGGATATATAAGCGTTTGATATAAAAGAAGGCTAGTACCTAAAAAGAAGAAAACTTCATAAGTGTAAGGCAACTAGTGTCATGTTAATCATTCAGATAAAGTAATGTTAAACAGAGTTTATGACTAATGTTATTTTTCATTTCTTCCTTCACGGATAGTGGAAGCATACATTTATATACCTACGTAATTTCTGACTTCAATATTTTTTTGGCAACATAAAGCAGATAATTTTTCCTTAATTTACATTAATCTAAATTTTTGTTAAGAAAGAGAGAATTTTTAGTTGTAATACTTTTAGCATTTTATATTTTGAAGCTCTCTCGATGTATGTCTCTCTCTCTCTTCTGTCCGGTGAAAATGGGATGCACAAGTTCATATATAGTAGACCATGAAGTCAATACATACCTGTAATTGCAAGTACCTGACCAACATCCTTAGATGACATACTTAACCCGCCATAGCTTTTATTGCTTTCAGCCCACAGAGGAAATATCTAAAACCAACTAGTACTGATCATAAATGGACTCAAGGACAGATGGACTCAAGGAAGCAAACAACCAAAGCATTCGAAAAAATATGATAGCGGGAAACATATCAATGGTAACAAGAAACATAAAAAATGTACCTCTGAATACGCCATATCATCAAAGCAGGCGATGCAGTAAAGAATAATAGATGACAATAATGGCCAATTCTTAAATAAGTTCCTACTAGTAGTCGAACTAACAGACTGCGTAACAACTTCTGCAGAATCATCAGCAGCAAAATTCTCAATGTTTTCTTGATCTTCCTTTTTAACCAATTTATGCAGACGAAGTGTTTCCTGCAACATTTTATAATACATGCTTTAACTTAAAACAAAAATAATTTATTTGATTATATGTTACAAGATAATTCATATTTGCAGCGCGCTCTCTCTCTCTCTATATATATATATTATCTATATTCTATAATTTGCTATAATTTGTAGCTAGACCAAACCATCAAACCAAAGCGGGCCCGCTCCGCTCGACACACCTGAAATCGGCCCAACCCATCGCGGCACCTCGCATCGACCACGTAGGCCTCGCCGCTCGCCGCGCCTCGCTTTGACACTGACCATGCGCCGGCCGCCGCCCTTGCAGCTGCCTACTCGCTGGACGACGCCCCGTATCACCAAGAACAGTGCCAGTCATTGCCCCAGCATCAACCCGCGCCGCACGTCGCCATGAATCCGCGCCGGCCGCCGTGCCTCACCCAGACCCCTCGCCTCGCCTAGACCCCGCCTCCTGCAGCCCCTTCCTCTACCTCTTGAGCTGCGCTGCCCCTGTGCGGCGCCGACAACACCGCTGCCGGCACTCTGTCGCTCCCCTGCCCCGCCTCCCACGCTGCACCGCCCCCTGCCTCCAGTTCCGGCGCCGCTACATTCCAACCCACGACGCGCCCTGCCTCGCCCCCACCCTCGCCTTCGGTCCCATGTTTAACCCTGGCGAAGTGAGCCAAACAACTGAACTATTATCCCAAAACAATCACGTTTTATCGGCATCTCCACCTCATCCCATATTCCCGCATATTTGTTTCAACGAAACAGCAACTAACCAGCAGATTCGGTTGTCACGGCTATACTTGCGATGTCTGCGATTTCGGGTTTCTGTTGCATCTCATAAAAGCACCGTTGTTCATTCAGTCCAGCATTATCATTGGCAATGACTCTAAATGAGTGTCTGTACCAAGCATATTTTCTAGATTGAACCCACGGTATCCATTTTCCGAATTCTTGTCAACATCGATGTGAAATGCAGTACTCTTCATATATGTTTCTTTATACTTCTTGTACACTGCTCTTGTATAAATTCGACTCAGCTGTATGTCAAAGGATTGCAATGTGGCCGTGATGATTTTTGCCTGTCTAATATTTAATAACTTTATAGTGTCAAAAATATACTCATTATGAAATATTCAAAACACATATTATTAACTGTACATCATCTATTTCTTACCTCTGACCAGTGCATTTCCTCAGCAGTAGTATGATTTGTGTGCTGAATAACTTGAAACAGCTTTCTTGCAAATTTATTTATCAACGTCATATGGTCTCCGAAGCCACTAGTTTTCACCGTCTTATTAACACTTTCACTTCTTTGCGTCGAAGTCATCCGCCCACAATAATGCTGTTTAAAATATACTAGAATTCATAACTCCCGCTGCTTCCAAAGACCATCCACTGCAGGATTATCTCTTATGCCATACTCATCTATCAATTCATTCCATACGGCCTTAAATTCATCAGTTGTTAATGGGTGGTTGATTACCGTACAAAGCTTCTGCTTCAAGACCACATGGACTCTGTAAATTTTTTTAAGCTCTTCCTTGTATTTTTTCATCATATACCACCTGCACAGTCGGTGAACTGTTTTCGAGAACACATTTTTTATTGCAGCTACCATTGATCTATTCTGATCTGTTATTTGAATTTAACATACATCAGACAGAAATTATTAAACGCCTTTACTAGTGCAAACAAAATATATACATAATAATTTTTTACCATTATTTAATACTATTAACGAGGTGTACAACATGTTTCGTGCCTGGCAGGATGCATTTTGGGTCTTTTTCTGGTTTCATGCAGTTTTGGAATGCTTTGAACAACCACTCAAATGTGTCCGCTTGCTCGTTGCACAACAAAGCATGTTTGAATATTACATTCTGTAGCTAGCTGATGGTTCGATCCAACGAACATTGCAAGCAGCATGTTATATGCATTTGTCCGGTATGTTGTGTCAAATGTAACCACATCACCAAAGTCCACATACTCCGCACGTTGGCTTGCATGGCTCCAGAATACATTTTGTATCACATTATCCCCGTCTAACTGTACCTCATAATAGAAACGTGGATTTTGTGATATCATCTCATTGAAAAACTGTAGCAGCTTGGGTATGTCATTTTTTCTTTTCTCCCTTGTAGCAGCAGCTCTCCTGAACCAAATAATACCAAATTAAATACCACATCTAGAGTTTTATTGACTGCAAAGTAAAATATAATATGAAACTCGTGTTACCTATTCTTTAGGTCCATCTCAGTGAAACTAATATGTGTCTCCCACCGTACATGTCAGACAATAAATTCATTGTGCAGTTAGTAGGCACGTTGTTTTGTTGCAATTCATCAACCATATCCATGATAACCGGATCTTTATTCTTGTGTGATTTCATAAACACCATTGCCTCCTCTGTTGCTATCAAAACGTGGTTGTGCACCAATCTTATCCTATCGAAGAACCAACAATCTCTATTCTTTGGCCATTTTACCTTCACGAAAGCTTTGCATTTTACCTTCTGTGACGTCTTCTCCGTCTTCCTTTCTTCACCCGGCTTATGGAACTCCCATTCTCCATGCCTTCTACAATTGAACTCACCCACTGTTGGATGTGTCTTCGATATGTGCACACCAAAGCCTGTCAATTGAGCGTAGCGATGGTAGAATTCATACGCTTCTTCCCAACTCTCAAATCTATTTTCTTCACAAGGAATTAGATGTATAGGCATTAATGGGTCCTGTAAAGCATATGCAACATAAGTAATAATTTTACTTTTATTTTGCTATCACGTAATAGCACAATTTATTCGTATCTGGTAAACTAATAATATGCAAATTTTAAATCGAAATTACACCAAACAGTATTAACTACAAGATACTTCTAAAAGGAATTAACTTACATGCAAATACTCTTTTTCGACTGGTGTTAAAATATCTTCGGGTGACGCTGTTCTTGGAGGAGTAATAAAATTTCTTCCATCTGTTAAATTCGCACCACCAAATTGCGTCGAACGCACTACTGGACACGAAACAATTTCATGAGGATTGGCTGGTGATTTTTCGGGCGTAGTGACCTCATGTAATGACGTCTCCAAACCGAGACCTTGAGGCAAATCATCTGCTATACTTGATGCAAAGAAAAGTGGACACGGAACTATTGTGCTGCACAGCGTATGCTTTGCGTTTAAATAATAGATGAATCGTGCATGCGTGGATAGCTGCCAGCCGATAGTTGGACTGCGGCATATGCGTCGTTACTTGGACTAGCCGTTGACAGCCGGAAGCTTCGACCTTGCCGGTTCATTTTAAAACGGAAGCGCTAATCCTCCGCGGTGTTAGTTGGACCGGCCGTTGAGGACTAGAAGCATCGACCTGGCCGGTTCGTTATAATTGACGCGTGCCATATGATTTAGCCGGGTCAGTTAGCCATTGCTTAATCGTTCTTGAAATGTGATTAAATATGGTTCGGTTGCACCTAAATCACCACAAAACGGCCTGGCTACGAACTATAGCTATACTTACACTATATATATATATATACTAATTTGTTAGGGTTGTATTTATAAGCTAAGTGGACCAGAGTAGTTGCCGTCAAGCTGTGGCTATGAACAAGAGTGGCTATAAACTTATTTCAGACCCTCGTGCTATTGTATTCAAACTAATCTCTCTTTTGCAGCGGTGGAAAGTACTTACCAAAGGAAGCGACAGGGAGGGAATGGACCAAATGATCAATAAACTAGAAAACAAGATGCGGCGACTGCAAGCTCCACAGGGGATTGGCTGAGTAAGACTTCTAAATGGCGTGCAAGTTGGATGGAGATTTTTTAATTAATACGTAGTAGTAGTGGACTTCTATGTTTTAGTATTCGGCGCTCGCTTTTGCGATCTTTCTGTGTTGAGGTTTCTTTGGGAGTTGGATTGTCATCTTGTAGAGAGGGTAGTACCTGTTTGTCCTTGACATCCGGAAACTTGTATGTTAAGCTGGTAACCCCAGCATACCTACTTTGCTTTCTATAAAGCAGGGCCAAATGCCTTTGGTCTACAAGCCGCCCGTGTTTAATTCATTATCAGGGATCAGTTAGTTGAATTGTTAGCATATTTGTGGTGACCTTATCCAGATTGTAGTAATCAAATATTGTAATTAACCCAAGGATATTCTTTCAGGTTTTAACGAAGACTACCAGAGATATGCCAAAAGAAAAATAACTGCTATTATACAAGCTAATTTTGTTTACTAGTTGCATTGGCCATGCATGGTCATCTATTCTTTATCCGAAGTTTTTGAATCACTTTATCGGTTGTGCCTAGAAAGGATTCAATTATCTATATATGTGCATGTAATTGATGAAATCATAAAAAATAATGGAATTTAAATAATAATTACACATACCGGAAGCCATATGCAGCTTAGTAGAATAACGAAACACAGGACCGATATACACAGGCAGGGTAAGAAATATGGGTACCTGTTAAAAATTAAGAAGAATAACTAAGCGAAAACAAATTTTCTCATTAATAAAATTAATGTTATATACCTTCCGAAGAATGAGTTTGCAGGAAACACCACTGGATATTTTTCTGCTGGCTATGAAAGTGAGAGGAGTTTACTCAGTTATGTTGCTGCATAAGCAAAGGTCATATAACTTCTAAAACACTATAACAGTCATTGGCACCTGGGCAAGATACCCTCCCATAGCCGGCCCAATAACAAGACCCATTGCCCATGATGTGGAAACCTGATCAAACAGAATGGAAATATCATGACACGGCTTCCTGCATCAAAAAGTAGTGACAACAATACTCCTGTGATACTGAAATTTACCAGAGAGAGTGCAATAGCTTGATGCTCCGGTCGACAAACTTCAATTGCGTAGGCCTACAAATATTAAACATTGTTGTGTCACTAACTAGTAACTACAATACTTTGAATACCCCATAAATTCAGATCATGCGGATAACATACTCTCATTGGGCCAAGTAAGCCATTTAAAGAACCAAGAAGAAATCTTGTTGATAGTGCCATCCAGTAGTGCATACTCAGTCCAAACGAAGTGTTAAACACAAGCCTGCAAACAAATGAATGGCAACAAGTCATCACTAATTGGTTATCAAGTCAGTTTTAATTAGAGAGTTAGTTCAGTCTTAGTAAAAAGAGAATTGAAATACTATTGATGCGGCGACAATTCCAAACACAATAACTGGTTTTCTTCCAATACGATCTGCTACTACCCCCCAAAAAACAGAAGTCAAAGCTCTACCGACCATATATGACGAGCCTGCAAAAATAGGTTTAGGAATAAAAAACTTTCTGCTGCCTTTATTTAAGAAAAATAAGAAGTAACTATTCGGATATTCTTACCAACTAAACCTGCTTAAAATCCAATGTCTTCCACACTCTTGGCAATATGTAAGGTTTCAGTAAGACACGGAAGATAAACTTTACTGCATATAAACACAGATTTTGTCTAAAGCTAATGCATGCTATCAGATACTATAAACTTGAATTTCTATGAACATCAGAATTGTTAACGTGAAAATACTTTAACTTGGATAATTATACAATTGATGAAATTCTGCAAACTAAGAATGGCAACATTCATGATAAAAAGCCCCAAAAAGATTATACCAAATATGGGCACAATACTATTGATGACAGTTAGCATTCCACAGTAAGATATGAGCCTACCATAAAGTATATGAAGGGATATATCACCAATATGGGCAAACCTATAATAAAGATGACAGAGAGACAACATTATATATGATACAAATACAATAATGCATAAATATATGGATTAAAAAGGGTAGAATCAACGGGTACAATGGTACAAATTATGGTACAAGATACAAGAGAAAGGCATGGCATTGACCACTCAGTAGTAGTATATAAAGGCCAATTGTTTTATAAATTTCAGTTACAAATTCAACTTCAAGCGTATAGTAAAATGAAATATAAAGAGCACTGCAATAATTTGATGACCTAGAAGGAAGGATCCAACTGTGCACTTACCTCCTCGACTTCACTGATCAATCCTTAATATCACCATCTACTCAGGGCGGCCTTGACATTTTGGAGGCCCGGGGCAAGATCGTGTTGGAGGGCCCTTTGTATTTACTAAAAAATTATTTTGTTGCACTACTAGTATATATTTCCTTCCAACGAAAATAAACTGGAAATCATAAATCTAAACTATTTTAACACTTTAATATTATCTGTCTTATTTTTTTGAATTTAGTTCTACATCATCCTACTTACGAACAAAAAAATATGTGGCTGAGTATAACACACAATTTAAACATGCAATGCAGTTAGAAAGCACGTTGAAGGCTTCTAAATTCTAAATAAGTTAGGCAACAATTCATAGTCATTTTTGGCTAAACTTCTGTATCTGTTTCTTTTTTTATTTTTTTATTTTGGCCATGTAGATTCGGGATGTCTTGACTTGGGCAGGAAACAGGAAAAAGGAGACGCATGTTTTCTATAAGGCAAATTATATAGTAGACCGAAATAAATATGAACCGTCCATTTGCACGAATCTTGAAGAGGAAATGGTTCTTTTACCTTTAGGAGATAAAAGCTTTATCATAATTATTAATTATTATAATATAATTATTAATTATTGTAATATCTAATTTAAAAAGAAATCAATCAGTTATGAAAAGTGATGCATGCGACAGTTTTAAAAACTAAATCCTTTCCATGTTGACTAAGGTGATATTATTTTTCTATTTTTTTCTTCTAAAATTTAATGGCTTAGATTGAACTTATGTTTCACCTCTAGGAGGTAAAAGAACGTGTATTGGTCCACCTTAGCATGCCTCTTGTATAATGGTCTTTTTGCTTTCCCTGGTTCCATGGTATTGGTCCAATTAATAGGCTTGCCATGCCATTGCGGCAGTGCCCTTTCTCTCGGCTTCTCCCTTTGACACAACATTGGCGGAAGACTGGACGAGGAAGAGCTAGGCACTGGACTGGAGCTACACGGTATTAGGGAAAGAAATATAATCAGCGGAGGACATAAGAAAAACAGTTTCACCGTTTTATTGATACCGTCCTCTCTTTTTTTTAATCACACACATGGCACTTATTGTACACCTGATATAATGATCTTGCAACACTGAGCAGTAGACTTAATTAGCTCGATGCAGCAAGCAGAAAGCATGGTAGAAAGCAGAGCAAAAAACTGATTGGGGCATGCCCATGGACGGCCAGTGGCACCCGAAACCTATGTGGAGGAAGAGGAGGAGGTCCATGAACATATGTGGTTTGCCTCATCTCGTTCTTAGGCGAGTTTCCTTCCTTTGGTAGTGATCTTAGTTGCTTTATAGACCGATTTGTTCAAATCAGTGTTTTGGTCTTTTTACTTGGCCATAAGACGGTCGAAGGCGCTTTTGAGCCCATTTTTCAGTCCATGGCCTTCCCTTGGCTCATTTTTCACTTACCCATCTCAAGGTTCTTTAGCTTTATCATCTTGGGCTGTGGAGCTTGCTCTCGTATCTCGAGTCTTGGATGGTGATCTTGAGAGACTCTTAACCATCGGAGGACTTCTCAAGCACTACCTTTATAGAGACCCTTTTCTCACTCAAAAAAATAGACATCTCCTCCTCGATGATCAAGTTCTTTCTCTTAGTTGTATCGGCTTGATGAGACCAAATCAACACTTTGAGATTGAGCTCTAAAGTGTTGATGGGGAAGGGTTCTTGTCGATCTACATCTCTTTAAGACTCAATCGTCCCCAATTAAGGGCGATTGGACTTGTCGACGGAAAACATTGCAATCGTTAGTCGCATAAGAATAAGAGTTATGCCATTTACAATATGCTCTACACTTAATCTCATCTGCCGAAGGTAAAGTATATGCAATCTTAATATATCCACCTTTGTGCAATTCATCGAATATTTTTTTTATATTTAGCTACATCAAAGATGTATTTCATATCATCTGTCCGATTCTTATGAACTAGTTTGAGCGAATCACAAGCAAATGATTTGACCTTAAAGAGGCAAACAAACTCGACAGCCAGAATGTCATTGGAATCATCATCGGAGCTATCCGAATCATATTTCACGACGTGCACGGTGTGACGAGTCTTGTAATCATATTTTATTTCTTTGCTTCGGCTTTCTTGAGCCGAAGCCCTTTGTTGGCAGTGAGTAAGTGTAAAAAAGTCGTGCCCCTCCAACTTTTTTCTAAAGTGCTACCGCAAACTACTAAAAGCTAGGTCAACTAAGTTCTTTTCAGAAATTGTTAAATTTAAGCATCGGTTCTTAATATCTCTAAACTGCTGAATATAATCAACGACGGTTTCATCTTCCCTTGCCTAACCGATGTCAAGTGTGACAATTTCAGTTCGTTGTCCCCGAGATAGAAGTGGCCATGAAACTTACGCTCTAAAGATTCCCATGTGTAGATAGAGCCCGAGGACAATGATGAGAACCACAAGAAAGTGGTACCAGTTAGTGATAAAGAACACAACCGTACCTTTAAAGCCTCACTAAAACCCGCTTCTTCTAGTTGCGCTATGTATTGGCTAACGTGTTCCCAAGTGGTCTTACTGTCTTCGCCATTGAACTTGCCGAAGTCGGGCACACGCCATCCGTTAAGATAAGAGACCGAATCAAAATATGCGGGTACAGTTTTTGATATATCTAGTCTCTTCCTTTGAGGTCTACCCCTAGTGTTTCGTGAAATTGTTTGCTCAAGTTCTCCTTAATGCGCACCATACACTCTTCTATGTTGAATGGGTGGCATAGTGTAAGTGCTCGATGGTGAAGGGTGTACACCTGTTTTTATGGCACTAAATAATTCATTAGGAACAGAGCCATGAGGGATACCCGTACCGCTCGGTGGGATAGGTGGTGTGGTGTGCAATACGCAACGGTATGGTAAGGAGGAACAAAAGTAGTCAATTCATTCAATCAGCTCGTGGCCGAATTGGGTCGTGGCCGAATTGAAGATGCTAGTGATTGGCTCTACGCTAGTGGGTGACACTACTAAAGCATTAGTTTGCGCATGAGACAAAAAACTAGTTTCTCCACTAAACGAGTTTAACGGCATGCCATACAGAGATTATACTATACTAGACGTAGTGGGCGCCGATGTACTAGTAGGAGGACATACATGCGCAACATGAGAAGATGATGCAATACTAGTATACATGAGAAGATGATGCAATACTAGTATTTTTAGATGACTTAGACATGTTTTCTTGGATTATGTATTGTATATCATTAGTCAAGACTTTTTTTAAATCGGCAAAGTAGTACGAAAGGTCTTCAAAAGTAACGGAAGGGCGTGAAGATGTTCTCATATTAGAAGCATCTATGGCTGCGTCGTCGACAACGGTCGAAAGGACGGGCTCCTTCACTTGAGAGATCGTGGCTTAACGGTCCTTTTTGAAGTACGTCAAGTACTTTGCAGCTCCCGCTCTTCCTGCGCCTTGTGCGCGATGTTTGTCGTGTAGATCTCGAAGTTCATGGTGGAAAACAACGATTCGGTTTGTGCAACCGAAATCACTCGTTCCCCCAGCAGAGTCGCCAAAAAGTGTGTAATACTGACCGAGCTTGTGGTTCTACTTAGCATGCATGCACAATGGGCGGCCACAACATGTTGTCGGGAATGTGGATCATTTGCTTGGATGCATTCGTTCAGAAAGAATCGTGTTGACGTCGAAATCGGGTATGAGCCAACGCACCGCTTACATGTTCGTGTGTGAGAACGCCGACGTTTCTTCAACATCGGATTTGGGACAGCATCTAGATAACCTCGCCTCAAGAGGGACCCTATTAGAGAAGGATCGTCTTAGGGGTGATCTAGACTCGGTTAGGCCAGTCGGATCGCCTTCGGTCGTCGTCGGAACGACGAAAGAACAGCAAAAAGGGGGACAAATGAAAGGTTCGATTGGGATACCTCTCAACTGGCCATAGGCCTAAGTTTTATAGAGGTGGGATGGTCTTATCCCGCAGGCAATGGATCTTCTAAGTTAGGAAACAAATTGAAATTAATCTGCTGAAAACCTTCCAAAATCGACATCACCGCAGTGTCCGCTAAAGTGCTAGATACTCCGATGATCGGAGTCTCCGGTCAAATGCCAGAGTGTCAGTCGTGTAAATCCAGAAACCTAAGAGGGCTCATCGGACAGTCCGGCATAATGCCGGATACTCCGGTGGGCTTCATGCCTCATCTAGAGAGGGCTTGTCGGACAATCTGGCATATTGCCGGAGGTTTCCGTGGGTTGAAAAGTTTCAACCTGAGAGGGCCTACCGAACATTCCGACGCTAGACAGTCCGGCGTGAGGTCGAACACTTCGGCAGACAAGTGCCCGAACCCGAGAGGGCTTACCGAATGATCTGTCATTATACCGGACACTCCGGTGGGCCAGATGTCTCATATCTGAGAAGGCTTGTCGGACACTCTGAGCACTGTGATTTTTGAGTATCAACAAATCACCTGCTCAATTTTTTTCCGTACTCATTTCGTTTCAAAATTGTTATCGCCAGCTAGTGAGTAGTGAATAGTGATACGCCGCTGATAGCAACTTTAGAAGGGAGGGTATAAAATGTGGACAATGTGGTGGAGTAATAATATGCTTTTGTAAGTATATTATGCTGTCGGCCCCATTTCTCAGTGAAATGCACTGTACTTGCCAGTCAGCTGCCCCGCGCCCAAAATGCACGCAGCTCACCTCACTCACGGTCACCTGATCGGTGCCAGATAGGGATGTAAGAGCATCTCCAAGGGTCTCCTTTAATCCTCCTTAAATCAAATTATAAGGAAATTATGTAAAAATCATCTTTCAACAACTCTTTAAACACCTTCTTATTTTTATTCTCCTCCTAAACTTTTCCAAAACACAGCTACAAACCGAAGCTTTCTGGGCTCCCCCATCGATGCCCCCGTGCGCTGGAATTATTTCCCGCCGAAGAAAGTGCCGCCCCACCTTTTTCCCAGCACAGCTCGCTCTGTACCTATGCAAAGAATTAGCCTGCTCTGTCGATCGTTCACGTATCCCGTGATTGCTATCGGTACCTACGGCGTCGAGCGATCGGCGTGGCTGTTGGCAACAGGCGATTGGCAATGTCCGCTGCCGTTGGCGGCTGGTGATGGCGTCGGCGATCGCAGCTGTGCCTTCGATGCGATCGTGGCGAGCGATGCGTGCGACCTGGGCAAGCAATGCATGCGTTCTTGGCGAACAGCCACCCAGCACTGGAGATGCCTACGATCTGGACTCGATCAACCAATATTAGGGTCTTCAGCCAAGCAACCAGGGCCATTTGTTAAGTTGGGCCAGATTGAAATACTATTGGGAAACATTTAAGGGTGTTATTGGAGGAGAAGAGTAAAATAAGTTTTTAAATTTTTTGGACTACCCCTAAAACGTGCTTTTTAGGAAGATTTTTGAGAAGCACTGTTAGAGATGCTCTAAGTTTTTGATTTTTTAGTCAGTAGGTCGGCTCAAAACTTTTTAAAATAAATTAAATCTTCTCTTCATCTTATATTGATAGGATAAAATAAATTAGACACTTAATGTACAAATACCCATTGGATACCATCCTTGTGCCAGCCGATCGAACTTCTTTTGTTTGGAGTAATTAAAAAGTGCCATGCAAGTAGGAGTAGATGACATACAGGGGTTTGTAGGGTTCATAAAACTCAGATACCTGTCCACCAGAGGCATCCCTTAGGCCTGTGCGGCTCGTGCGACGGCGCAGGGTCCTCAAAATTATAGAGCCTTAAATTTATTAATTACCTTAAGTATATATTTATATTTATATGCTTTATTTTAATATTTTTATTTAATTAATATCGTGTATAGTCTGTAATGAACATAAATTGGACTAATTTTTAATTGTTCAAACTTGCAAGGGCGTCCTCTATAAATTGAGTTAGAGAATATGAGTTAAAAATTAAAGTATAAGATAAAGCAAATAATCGAATAAGTTGACACTAAAGTTTTAGGCTCCATTTAATTTTTTTTGTAGAGGGCCTTCAAATTTTTTGAGATGTTTCTGGTCCCACCTTACTCAGTAAATCCTAGTCAGAAAACAACCCGTGGATATTGTGTTTCTTTGTGCCTGACCTCTAAGGAAGGCCTTATTCAACCACCCGAGAGTTGGATATCACTTAAATAACCCGAACATCCGAGGTTCAGGAACCAGCTCAATCATCCGACCATCTGAGAGTCAGGAACCACTTGAAATATCCGACCCATGGGTCAAAAACTCCCCCAACATCTCGAACAGCTGGAGCATCAGACAACAAGCAATATTCCTGACACTATTTGATAGGATCAGACTGTCAGACAGGGGAGGAAAAGCTGGACTTGTTGCATCCCTGGTGGACAAGTATGGGAAAGCAGCCCAAACTCAGGCCACTCCTGCCGTATTCTCTCACGACAGAACTTTCCACGCAGCCGCACCTGATAAGCCGCCCTCGATGCACTACCTTTCCCGCCTCGAGCAAAGAGGGGGCACAAGAATCCGCTGCATCAGAAGTTGTCCAACGAAACAAATCGGATATGCTCCTGACCCCACCTACCAGGGAGTCGAACAATTGCGTAGACACTAAACCTTATAATTCTGGTCTGGCCCCGTATAAGACCGCACTAGAGACCTTAGAAAGGCCTGGCCCCAAGCATATTTGTGTCACATATTATATGGTAATATGCTTATATTGACAAGATTGTTCTATATTTTGCATGCATGTCTGTTCATGTCACTTAGTTAGATGGTAATGTTTTCAAGACTACTTACCCTGTAATTGAATTCCTGTATAAAGATTATATATTTGAATTAAACTAAGTCTCTTCAAAGTATGTTTACCCTGTAATTGAATTCCTGTATAAAGACTATATATTTGAATTAAACTAAGTCTCTTCAAAGTATGTTTGAAGTAATATGATGTTTCAGATGATACTGTGGTTTGAGTTTGATTCGCCTACACATTTTCGTATATATATGTTGGGTAGACTAAAATGAATGAATTGAACATAAAAGATGTGCTAAAATGAGGATGAATTTACTCAACTAATGCTTCTGTAGCTGTTCAATTTGTGACAATTTAAATCCTTTTTGTAATAGTGGAAAGTGATTCCAGGAATTTGATTCTTTGATTTAAATTCTATCGAAATTGAAGCCAGGCCAGTTACAGCATGGAAAATGACGGCCCGACGTCGATCCTGACAAGATTTAAGCACGAGCAGCAGTTCCGATGTAGTTTTACAACGATATTAGTTATGTCAGGAGTATATCTGTGCTCCGTTGCTGTTGCCTTAATGCATTAGACCAGAGATTGTAGCTTACCTGAACGTGCCTGGGACATCTGAGCCCCGTCCACGTGCCTGAGTTCCAAAGGCGAACTGTGCCGTCAGGGGAACCTGTCATTAGTACTGGAAAGCCAGGGTGGCAATACACAGCATTGGGTCTATGAGTCTACTGCATGTCCTTCGAGTGCATCAACACAATGCTTCTCCTGCAGGTCCCAAATCCGTTAAAAGAAATACTCTATTTAGTTTTAAATTATTGACACTGCTGATTTTTAATATAAAACTTATTAAAAAAATTTTGTTTTATTATATAAATTTATTAGTTGTAATTTAAATTTCACGAATGATAAATTAAATAATAACAAAAATTTATATATTTGAACAATTTTTTTAATGAGAGAAATAATTAAAATTGATGTTAAAAATCAATAACGTCAATATTTTAAAACCGAAAAAGAGTAATTAGAAGGTACTATGCTCTGCTCGAGCGGGAACTGGTCCTGCTTCGGTGATTGCTGCTGTTCTTTCATCGTCACAGTGAGCGTATAATTTTGGATTATTTTTTTTTGTCTATGTAATCTAATTCTTATATATTTAAAGGAAACTGTGCTTTTTTTAAAGAGTAGAGATAAAGCTCTTGATTTGTGTGAGCATTAGAGTAACGATGACATTTGTGCTTCACGGTGAAGGATGGACAGGTCATTTAGTAATTTGCCATTCTTAGTACTCCCTTCGTTCTTTAACAGATTCTGTTGTTAGACTTTTAAATTTAATTTTGATTATTTGTTTTATTTAAAAAATTTGTTTAAATATGTAAAATTTTAAGTTGTGATTCAAATAACTCTAATGGTAAATCAAATAATATCAAAATAACTCCTTTGCCCCTAGTTCAGAGATGAAAAATTAACAGCGACCTTACTAGTTTGGGATGGAAGCCGATTGAGAGATGGCAGCCATGCTGGGTTGAGGCGAGGTGGCAGGGCGAGATGTGCTGGGATAGTAATAGCAGGCGGGGTGCCAGCGGCAGAAGTGGAAGTGGAAGGTCGAAAGGTCATTTTAATAATTATTTATATGTCATATAATAAAATGTCAATTAGTTGATAATTAAAAAAATTAAAATTCATACCCGTGATAAATCTTAAATAAATTAGATTAAGTTATTTACATTTATAAAGACATTAGCTAGGGAAGAAAACAAATAAAAACGTCTCATTTGTAAGGGTGGCGAAATCTCTAATTTTCTCCATGGTTAACAGTTGTATAGTGATTTGCATTGAACATTCAGCAAATCTGAAAATGATTTAAAAAATATCATATTGAGATCATTGAGATGCATGCTATAAAAATAGAGGATTTGTGTACAGAACATTGTAATTGTGCTGCTTGATCTGTATTACACCGCCCGTCTTAATTTTGTTCAGAGAATATCAAAATAGTTTTTTTTCATAGCACATTATATTCAGTTTTTAAACCTTTTAGCAGCCATAATGAGAGATATAAGAGAAAAATGTGCGAATACTCTTGCACATGAGCACTTCTCCTATTTTTGATCACTGGTACGTTCATATCAATCTAAATCTTCATTCTGAGCCTCTCCACAGCTAATCAACTGTGCATATCTAACAAGATAGAACATG